>JANSTU010050964.1:0-21299 GCA_027564075.1 Bolitophila hybrida
CTCAAACGAACTGGACGGCGATAAAGGCTTTGGCCGTCAACCGCGTCCAGTTCCGCAACTTTGTTGCTGATGCCCTAGGTCCCGAATAGGGATCGAAGGAATTTGTATATTAAATGTAACGCGAGTTACTGATATGTTTGTTTTTATACTATTTTTTTTTGATAAGTGTTATTATGGAATATAAATCTGCCACATAATAATATCCTAAATCATTTTAAAAATCGTTTTAAAATAAAAAAAAATAATACTAGTTTAAGGCGAAGGTGGAAAAATATAAATAGCAGCTTAGGGTGCACATTTTGCGAAGTACTCCGTAGACACTAGAAAATATTTTAGCCTAATTATTAGCATCCTGTTTACTGTAACAGATAAATAATAATAAAAAAAACGAAGAAATCAAGCAATACTAATTATTTGTTATTACAAATGTTTTCAAAGACTTTGATGATGGCAGTCGTAGTACTGTGGATTCGTCAAAAGCCAGACTGAAAAGGATTTAGTCCATAAGGTGGAGAGCATGGTTGGGTAAAGTGTATGTATAAAGCACAATTGCTAGGAATAAAGTTTCCGGTGGAGTACTCTATTCTCCACAAATATATGGGTTCAGCAAAGCTCAAGTGTCTTTCTTTGCACTCAAATGTCGCTCACTTGCACGGTTTTTGCACTCTTCATGAAATACTTCACCAAAAACGCGGGTTATAGAAAAAGTCGGTTATGATAGCTCAAGTGCGAACGGTCCATTACAATACCTCTATTTTCAAAAATCTAAATAGTGGCCTAATGGCTACCTAGGTTAAGGTTTGGAGTTACGTTCTTAAAGAATGGACGCTCGCAGGTATCAGTAGTTAGTACGGACCAATTGTGCTCTCTAATGGCTCAGAGTTTTCATTATGTCCAGGGATAATATTGCAACTAACTTTCGCTCTATTTTTGTCATTTCAAGAAAAAAACGGATTACTTGACATTGCAAGATTTTGTCTATAAGGACTATGACTGAAATTAATCGGCGTTTTTCTTTTCCATGTAACGCCAATGTTTGTCGAGTTTTTTTGTTGACTTATCTTCGATTGTGTATTTGACTTAAATTATATTTGTAATTTCAGTTTGTTGTGATCGTTAGATAGAATATCATGTAGTGAATATATTAGTTTGTGGTGTGCTCGTTGTTGATTGTATTTGTGACAATGTAGCAGAATGTGTTCCACTGATAGTGATGTGTTACACGTTAAGCACTCCTCTGGTGGTTCTTGCTTCATTAGGTGTGAGTGTGTGTGACATATTCTAAGTCTATAGTTATTGCTTGACGTTTTGATCTGGATAGATGAACTGAAAAGTGCTATCTTCATGTTGAGTTTTTAATTATTCGCAATTTGTTATTTATGATGTTGGACCAGAGTTCTTCTATCTTTTCTTGATGTTTTTGTTTTGTTGATGAAATTGAGTTCGTTATAGTGGTGGTGTAGGCTTCAGATATGGATTCGTATATTTCGTATAGATGCTCTTTGTATTTTTTGTTTGATTCGTTTGTTGGCATTACTTCATCGTAGAGTTTAAGGTCTGGGTCGGGATAGATTTTGTATTTTCGACAGAAATGTACATTTTTTGTTTTTGTGGTAGAGAAAATGAATCCGGTTGTTCTGGACAATTTTTTTAGCTGATAAATGTTTTGCTGCAATTTTTGACAAAACTATAGTCCTTTGACTCTCTCATCTCACTGGATCTTGTAATCACTTGTGGTGATTAGGGCCTGTGTCCGATGTCGCACACCGGATTCATTGACCATTACGGTCTCACACGAATGGTCAGATCATGCTTTGACTGACGTGATTAAATTATTGATTATAATGTTAATGTCGATGAGGACTAGTAGTGTTACTGCGAATATATTATCTTATTTAAATTTTCGATTTTTTTAGGAAATTTTCTATAAAGTTGAAGAGGTGGCTAGATCTACCAAGTCGATAAAGGCTTTCAAAGATGACGATGTTATTTGCCATCTGTAAAAAACTCTTAGATATTTAACGGCTTTCTTAAATTAACTTACGTGGCCTCCGAAATTGACCACCGAACATATTATCTTCTTTTGCGTCCGCTTACTTAAAGTAGTCAATGCGAAATTATTCATACACAGTACACAAACGGCTTCTGACATCCTGTGACCATATTCTGACCTAAAATAAAATAACATATAATTGCCAAAAAAATACGAGTATATATATTTATACATAATATTAGACACACAATAATAGACTTACTTAAATATAACAAATTAATTAAAAAATAATTATAACAAACTATATATGTGTTTATTTCTCAATGATTGATACTATCATGCATCCAGTGTAAATAAATCACTGATATCGTGATCAATAATTTGACCTTTGCCATCATCGAATTCATCTTTCATACTAAAATAGTCCACGGATCGCTCGAATGCATCAACGTCATCCAAGACATTGCCAAAGAAATGACTTTCATTGTGTGTTTCGCTTTTGGAATCTGTCTCCACGACAACGGGTGCTCGAATCGGTGTACCACACTTAAAACTTTGGCGACGCATAAATTTCTGCACCAGAATCGGAGTCGAACATTCAACTAGCTGAGTCAATCGAGCAGGCTTTGGCTTAGAGACTTTCTTCTGCATAACAATACGATCAAATTCATCAAAGCTCTCGTCACCTTTATCTTGCATCTTAACGTCTAGGTCTACTGCTTCATAGTGCAGTTGTCGACCAAGTAATTCTGTAAGTTCCGGTGGTCTGGTCACAATGCCTTTAATTATGTTTGACAGATCGACATCCTCTTCACCGGACTGTTCTGAATCTACGTCAAAGTATGACCAGTTCAATGGTTTAGACGACGTCGAAATGCGTGGTGATTCAAATGTCGATTTTATTGTTGGTTTTACCGGTGTACCGAGAAATTCTTTTGCACTTTTTGTTTTTGCAAAGAAACGATCAATTTGTTGGACGCTCGTAGCTTCAATAAGCGGAGCTTTTGGTACTCTTGCTTTTCGAACTCTGATCGGTTTAACAGGAACATCAGATGGTTCATTTTCGATATCGACTTCAGTTTTTTTGTTTCGTTTTGTCTTTCGAGGAGTTTTATTTGAAGCGTCTCTCTTTTTCGGTCGCACTTTACTAGGTTTAACCTTGGATAAAATATAAGCCTCAACCAGTGCCGGATACGCTCGTTCGACCAAATCCATGGGTTCTATAGTGCTCCACAGTGTTTCGACACCGGTCGGATTCTCGTCACGTAAACTCGTGACTTGATCATAAGGAATTAAACCGTTGAAGTATCCGTTGTTGTCTTGCCACTGAATCTCGTAACTTGCGATGCCTTTTGGTGCGCGTTTCTTTTTTATCAATACCGGTTCAACATATCCAATCAACGGTTTACTGGGATTGGAATTGCCAAAGTGAAAGAGCTGCCATCGCGTGAGCAGTGGCAAAAACTTCTGAAAGCTATACAGTTCGGTCCACTGCAGTAACTTTGTCATATATTTCTAAAAATAAAAATAAAAATTAGAGAAAACTTATTTGAATACACATTTTAGTTCTAAAATACCAAAAACTTAATAACATTTGGTTGTTTCCAGTTCAAGTTCAGTGCTGGTAACCGAGACGGTCTGTTCAGAAACTCATCGATAATTTCCTGTGAAGGAAATGCTGGGCTAAGCATTGCCTTCTTTCGTATAGTCAGCTCTGCCTTGATGGACAATCTTTGTTCTCTGTACACAAAATGAGTATATAATTATTGGAATTTATTGTTCACTAGAAAACTTACTTCCAGAGGCTAGAATCGCAGCCGCGGTGCTGCCTGCAGTCACCACATCCGTTTTTAGTATGCTGCTGTATGCGTCCAATGTGGCCACAATTGACGCAATACGTTTTATCGTCAACTTTCATTTCGAGTGCGGTGAACTTGTTGTCATTTGTACGCCAAGATTTCACGCGTTCCAAAATATCTTTGTCCGTATAGGTTTGGAAGAGTTTCAGGGCTGCATCCTTGCCAACACCATCTACACCGTCCGGACAATAATCGCATCCACACAGCAGTGCCAGAACGACCATTTTGTTGGCACCAAAATCTTTAAAATCCATTGAAATAAGAAGTGTCACAAATATGACAAGAATCTACATACCCATTTCCTGACAGACACGGTTCAGATCATACACATCAACGGCACCACCCTGTGCGGCATTCTGTCCCTGTGTTGACACAGAAAAGTTACGGTACACCTTTGTAGCGCCGTACGCAAAACAATCTGAGTCCTGACTGATGACACCGTCCACCATCTAGATTGTTAAAAAATATTGTTAAATTTGCCATCAGCAGTAAAGCATAATAATACCTACCTTTGCCTCATTTAAGTACGCACAGAAAGCCTCTGCCTCACCCGGACCCTGTACACATTCCAGACCCATGCTAGCGATCAGGTCCTCGCACTGTTTGAGTACGAAATTAAATCGGCTGCGCCCCTTATCGGGCCTCTTAGGCTTATCTGTGTTTAAACTAAAAATCTATCAATTTAAAGCCATATATTTAATATTGAAGTGTGTTTACATCTGCTTTGATGTCTCCTTCCTGGGCTTAGCTCCGCGAAACTGTAATTCGTTTCGCTTACAAATGACACCATACTTTAGCGGAGGCGCTGTACCCTCTAGCACAAACACCGGCGTGACACCGGACAACAGTAAATAGCATGTTCGAAAGAAGAGGTTTCGCAAGTAACATTTCGGACTAACATTGTAATCAACAACATTTGAACTATCGCAAATCCAGCCGGCCAGATCAATGGCAACGATTTTGCCTTCGAGCTCGTACAGTGGCTTGCGTTCACTGTAAGGTTGCAGAATTGACCATAGATTTTTGATGCCCATTCTTGGATTCTTGGTTATATGAACATTATTAATTATTACTTAAAGAGGTTGCCCCACTTAGAAATAAGGTGTTCTGATAATAATAAATATTTTTTGTGATTAGATTTTGATATGATATATGAATTTAAATCAAAATAATGCAAACGGACGCTTAACTTTTGACAGATTGTCAGAGCGTATATTCAGCACTGGCTGCGTACTGTATTTCGGGTGCATCGTATATATTTTGATATTCTTTTTTGTGAAAAATTGCTTAAATGGAACTCGAAATTATTTGAGAGGATTTTCAAGGGGTATACTGGACGACGGGTATACTTTTTGACGTTCGAAAAAATTTGTCCATGACGCTTTGCCCGCTAACGATAAGTCCCGGTCACATACGTAACAAGTACCAAACATCAAATTATAAACAATTTTCATCATTTATACTCCAATATATTTCGATATATTTACTATAGTACCTCATATATCTCATAGCCTCACACATCGCTTCGAACATGGTACACATACATCGTAATTCGCATATACATATGTTCTTGACTTCTTGTACGTGTGTACTACGCAAAATGACGTACAAGGACGAATAATGAAGTAAGGAGTACATTTTAATATAAGTAAAGATTTCTACAGTAGTTACATCTGAGTATCTCGTATAACAGTATACTTTTTCAACACCTCAGGCTGAAAAACAAACATTATACAAAATTAGACTGGCATAATAAAACTATATGTAAAAAACAATAAAACTATTACTGCATTTTTAAAACTACCCTTTATATTCTTTTTTAACAGTTTTCCATGATAAATTGGTGTTTGGTGAAAAATCGATCAGCGGATTTCATTATACATTTTTTTATTTATATCCCAAATTGAACCATCTATGGTATGTCTGGTTTATACCTCTTGCTGGAAAAAATTGACAAGTTGAATGTAGCAACACAGATGCATCTTAAACTGTTGATTATTTTCTGTTCATTGTTTACAAACTCGAATGCAACTCGTTCAGGGGATATATTTTAACATACATGCGCATAACAGCCCATATTTTATCATTCTTGTGTTAACAGTGCATTGAACTAACATACGGCTGACAAATTTGTGATTGTTTTTTCGATTGTAATCTCCATTGTTGCATATCCCATTCTCTTTTACGTTATATATAAAAATAATACTGCAGTTGGTTTTGGAAGTGTGTTGATGTTTATAATCTTTTAATACAACTCTTTCTCTGGCGGTGGTTTTCCGGTGTAACAGGTACATTAATGTGATATGATGTGATAAGGCAGTGTTTTCTTAGAGAACATTATTTCAAGGTCACTAAATGCGTTTTATATGCAATTCATAAAAACCAAATCTCTTGCATCAACCTGATTATTATTAATATGGTATTTTTAAAAAAACATATTTACTCTAAAAAAAATATTTACAATAAGTCACAATTTTTTACAAAATAATAAAAATGCCTCGTCGCCCGACGAATACGATTCACCAATTTTTGTCTCCCGACGTAATGCCTCATATTCCAACAGATTCTATCCGTATCCAGAAAACGACATGGATGGATATTATTCATATGTTGTATGTATTTATATATATGTATGTTATATATGTGTACAGTGCATTCAAACTCTTATTTAGTTAAAGATTTTCTTTTGTTTATTCAATGTAGTTTACAAGTTCCTCATAATCTGATAAATTCAGATCTTGGACATAGTCGACATCATCGTACTGAGAATAACGAAAAATGTAAAATAAATAAAATGGCGTATCATTGTTCAATAAACACAATATCTGTCCAAAATCTTTTCAATGCTTCAAGTATACTTCTTATGGACCAAAAATGCTAAAAATTCGTTCCATTTGGTAAGGCTGTCAACCAAATGGAACGAATTTTTAGCATTTTTGGTCCATTTCGACATTAATTTTGCTATTGTTCTGTTGACTTTTTTCATCATGGTCTCTCAAACCGAGCTATGTTACTGCTATATTTATATTAATTATGTTGGTAGTGAATGGATAAGATATTTAACCAAATATTAAATAATAATATTACTCAGAGGAGGTTTAGTTTTTGGGGTGGATATGGTCAAAGCTACCTCTACAAATCGCAAAGTTCATACCTTCGGCGTGATTTATATACACGGTATGGCGGCAGTGAATACGAACATCCAGAAGTGGTTGTCTATCAACCACGCGGTGGCCGTGTCGATGATGGTATTATACATTGTTATTAATTTTAAGTTAAGTTAATCATTTATTTAAATATTTTATATATATTAGATTAAATTTGTGGTGGAATTAGGTTATATTTAATAACAAACTTCATATTTTGGACCAATTGTCCTGAATAACAACAACTAGATTCTAGTTCCAAATTAGTATATTTGTAAGGATTTGCCCTAATTGTTAAAATAAGAATTACCCTGTAGTAACAAATTACGCACATACACAAAATTATATATTTCACAGTTATATTTAAAACATTATATGTAATTGCTCTTTAAACACTTCTTTTTGGTGCTATAAGTATAAGCCCACAGAACGCTATAGAATGGAACTATCACTTGAAAAGTGTCCACTCATTGACATCCATAATATAGTGTGCGCACACCGTCTTTTGCGTGCTTTAATAACCACAAGACTCCAATACTGTGGAAGAATACGTAAACAAAATCGTGAGTACCGCACACAAACTTATTGGAAATTGATTTGAAGTTAGTGATGAATGGATATGAATTTTTCAACTGGCTGGTTTTTTAGATGAATATAAAGCTATGATAATGGACATAGAGAGATCTGGTGTCAAGATTTCTGACGATTCTATAAAAATGAATGTACTTTAGGTTGTTCGAATCATTGCAAAAAAATATGGAGAACAAGGCCATAAAAGTGTTAAGAAGAACAAAGGACTGCGGTGTTTTAAATGCAATCAGTTTGGCCACAAAGCCCAGCGAGTGTTCCAACATAAACAATAAAGACTCTAAGCCGCATCATACTGGATTTTGTGCAGGTCCCATAATATATAGTGCTATAACTGCAAAGACTGGTACATTGACTCTGAAATTTCAATGCACATGACAATGAGGGATGATTGGCTTTTAAGATTGTAGTTGCCAATAATTCCAGGCTCTCTGTGGAATCAGTCGGAACCGTGCATGAAAATGTTCTTTGTATTAGTGGAAACAAAAATGTTCAGTTTGCCCAACCTTTAAGCGAATTTGCTTTCTGTGAGCCAGATAACAAACAAGGGTTTTGATGTGCGATTTGACAATTTGACATCTGCAAGCTCGATCGTAGTGTTACTTTGGTATTAGCAACTGCAGACGTGCATGAAACTAGCGAATTATGGCACAGAATACTAGCTCATCTTAACTACAGCGATATGAAGAAGCTTCGAAATGGAATGGTGTCTGGAATCCGAATCTTCACGAACGGCATGCGTAGCATGTTACAAGGGCAAGCAGTGCAGACAGTCATTCAACAAATCAGGAACACGAGCACGAGAACTATTGGATCTGGTTCATTCCGATTTGTGTGAACTAATTAAGTTTTGGAGGCCCTGCCCTATTGATTTTTAATATTTATATTTAAAAGATTTTTATTTTTATTTATAATTTAATTATTTATTTAGAATTTTTGTCGATTGGAAGAAGAACAGAGACTGATTTAATTTAGACTGTGCATTGATATTTATAGGTAAAGCACAAGTAAACTTTGATTTATAAATATCACAATGCACAATACAATTAAAAAATTTGTTTACATTAAGATCCTGTAACAATACTGACTTCATACAAAGATAAAATGCCGCAGCCCTACGATTATTCGCCGCCATATGAATGGGATATACTAAGTGATTCCGAAGATGACAAATATCTGGTATGTATTCTTCTTCTTCTTCTTCTTTTATAGTATATAAAATATATATTTGTTTATCATTTCAATATATTGTTATCTATATTAGGATGGTAATTTACGAAAATACCCATTATATCATCATAATACCAGTGCCACAACGAGGAATATTATAGATATCCGAAACCGGTTGTTCATCAACCGCGTATTGGAGGGGATAGTGATGGACCACATTTACACGAAACTTTAGCACTGCACAAAATATCACAGAACCAGAACTATGTTAACTTAAGCACAGAAGAGAGACATAGCTATCAAATGCAAGGAGTACCAGAAAATACTGACACAGGTGTGAAAATGTATAATAAAATAAATGAATTAAATAATATATTCCTATTTTATGTTTCAGAAGAAATAAATATACCTGAAGTAATAAACAACTGTCCCCCAGGTTTAGAGTATCTTGCTACTATTGATCAACTGCTGGTTAATCAAAAGTTCGAACTATTGGAAGCTTTCATAAGACTTGAAACGAAAAACAAATACATAATCACAAATACCTTAGATCAAAAGGTCGAAATCGATTCGCTGGTCCTTTTTGAACAAAATACTTTTATCTAAATTTTTGACACAGGTTTTCTACGCCGCCGAAGAGAGTGACATTTGCACTCAAATGTGCTGTGGTCCGAACCGACCGCTTGACATGAAAATTATTGACATCAACAAGAGACAAGTGATCAGATTACATAGACCATTAGCATGTACCAACTGTTGCTATCCGTGGTGTATACAAAAGTTGGAAGTGGAAGCACCGCCAGGTAATAAGATCGGAAGTGTCGAACAGGAGTGGGCCCTTCTGTATCCGGCATACAGCATCAAAAATGCGGCTGAGGAAACAGTGCTGCGAATAGAAGGACCACTTTGCCAAGCCTCAATGTGCGGTGATTTTAAATTCAAGGTAATATACATTTATACATAATTTATAGATTATAAATTGTAAAATGATAATAAATTTAAATACATTTTAGATTATTAATGTGAGAGTGGGTAAGATATCGAAACAGTTTTCTGGATGTTTGCTAGAAATGTGCACGGATGCCGATTTATATGACATCACATTTCCCATGGACTTGGACGTACGCTGTCGTACTGAGCGCATGTTTTTTAATAGTGGGTATATTTATAAAAAAATTACATTATTATTTGTTTGTTTACTTATATTCCAAAAATCTAAATTTTTATTAAAAAAAAATACTGAAGTCTCACAGCTTAACCAATTTTCTAGGATAAGATGTACTTCGAGTTTATGTATTAGGATTGTCTGGGCGCTCATTTGTTATTTTATTTATTAAAAAGTTATGTTTATATACAGTATAAATAAGAAAAGTACAATCTTTTTATGAACGGCTGCGTACTGTCATTTAGGAAGAAAAACCGAGGAAACAAAAGAAATAAAAATAAGCCATTATATGTATAATTCCTCGTATAATTGCATATTGTGTTAAATTTGGTGTAATTTGTAATTGATAATTAAAAATATATTGATACAGTTTACTGTAAAACAAATATTTAACTAAATGTATATTCTTCAATGTATAATAATCCAAATATATGTGTATTTAATATTATAACTTTTTTCGAAATATCTTTGTGATGTGACTCCAAACACGCTTATGACATATTTGTTATTTTATTCGTTTACAATTTTTAATTTATGTATGGAAATGTCAAGTTCATCAATATGTTACTTATATATACATCAGAGGTAACGCACGACTCATACATCGTCATGATTTATATTACAACAACAACAGTACACAGAAACAAACACATTGACGTATAAAAACATTGCAAACTGTCTATAATATTCGACCATTTCCACCAGTTATGATGAATTTAGGGTCGGGATACCTTGTGCAGGAAAGAAAGAACTCATTAAAGTATTATTTACTGGTGCATTTGTTTTACATTTTCCAATATGTCCAATATGTAATGTATTAAATAAAAAAAATAAGTATATTTGATTTGAATACTTAGAAAAATATATAATACTTTAAAATAATAAAACCTTACAAATTCTGAAATAATACAGTACGCAGCCATCACTTATAAAGTAGCTGGCGTTGACACTTTTATTTGACATAAAGCGTTTAGTATATTCTTTTCGACTGACAATTCCCAAAACAATCTATAGTAAACGGTTAAACCTTAAGCACTTAAATAGTAAGTTTTGATAACATCGTGGAGTCAGGGGATTCCCCTTTTATAGTAGCATTAAATTATAAATGTATCAATAAAATTCTCTTGTTCTTGTGTTATTTACTTATTTAGAAATAACCTATAAGATAAAACTATATCATTGCATAATTATTGCATTGTATTTTAGGAAAACTGGAATATTCGCAAGAGGGTGTGTTTTTAATCCACTATATTTATGCCAAAAAATGTCGATGACGTCATTTTCTGTTTAGCGGAACACACTTTTTATGATTGCTTGTTCTATATTTAGATTTGGATTGAGGAAGATCTGAAATTTTGTATTGTGTTGTCTTTCGCAATATTCCAAGATGTTGATATATTAGCTGTATTAAGAAGTGGATATTCGAAACTAAATTTTAAAACCATAATCATAAAAACGTGTTTTGTTTTGTATAACATTTGATTACAACCGATTAGTGAGATTGAAGATATTATGTTTAGTAGTATATTCGTTATCAATATGCATATGAATCATATGATCGACTTATAATATATGTTATATATTATGTATACTATAAAATTTTATTTAAACATTTTTCCTTTTAGATACTTGTACCATATAATGTCCTCTTATCCGATGAAAGATCAAATGCCGCAGCCCGGTGGTTATGTACCGCCCTTTGGAAGCGGCGCACAAGCACCATACGCACCAAATTTTCCTCAAGGAAACGGACAACACGGACCCGATCCGTATTTACAGAGCGGTGGAGGATATGCTCCGCCTGGATTTCATCCAAACATTCAGCCACAACCGGTATATATTTATATTTTTTATTCACTAAAAGCAAGCTTAAGATGAAAAGTAATACTGCGGAAAATTGTTTTATAAATATTTTTTTATTTAATCACATCTTATTAGCCGCTGTAATGTGAAATGTTTGTAAAGTATTTCAGTATGTCGTACAAGTGTGATCGAACATTCAAATATGAACCTCGAAGTCCTTGAAAATCTGCAGATTCATAGATTTTCATTGACACGCTTGCTTCTACTGTTTGCCATAGTGTGACAAAATTACCATTGCCGGTTATATTAGCAGAGACATCAGAATATTTGTACTATTCAGCTGAATCGCACTTATCGATTAAACAAGTATAGATTATTTGGTTTTACCCGCATTTGTTAGATCGCTCATCCATGTTGTTTCGTGGCAATTTATAGTCCCTAGAAAAATGACCCCCATTCCCATAGAACTTCCCATACGCCTTTTGCCGTTATATCGTCTTGTATGTGAGCAAAATTCATAGGTTTCAATAGCAGTGACTCTGCCAAAAATCTTGGATTTTTTTTAAACGTCAAACCTAACTGGGAAACTCAAGTCTTCTCAATTACATCAAAGGAATTTAATGGATTAAGAGAAGAACTATGGTTACACACACACACATGATGAGCGTTAAAATTAGAATTTACCTTGTCAAATCACTATTAGTTCCTCATTTTACTCAGTGTGGAGTTTGGTAATGGTAGTGATTTATGAATTAAACGCAATTAGGAAATTGGAAAACTGGTGCAATCGTATTGGTCTAAGTGTCAATGCTGACAAAACTGGGCTAATGCTCTTCACTAGGCAAATTGACAACTTTACTCTTCCACTATTTTATTGTACGATACTGACCACTACTGCTTCTATTAAATACCTTGGAGTTGTGTTTGACAGTAAGTTAGACTGGAGAAAACATGTCGAAGATATAACTATTAAAGCAAGTAGATCCTTATGGCAGTGGGAGTAAAATGGGGACTTTTAACAAAAACTGCTTATTGGAATGATAGTGCGACCCTCAATCTCATTTGCAGCAATTGTATGGTGGCTAAGAGTTGAGCTAATTTCAGTTCAAACCAAACTGCAACATCTACGAAGAGTTGCATGCATTAGTGTGACTGAAGCTGCTATCGAAATGCTATTGGATTTACCTCCTCTGACTCTATTTACAAAAGCATTCAGCCCAATGATTAAGAAACATTAATATATGGAACACAAAGGATCTTCATAGGAAGATTATAGACTCAATTTTTAACCAGAATATCTTATGATGACCGACCAGATGCTTCCAAAATACAGATTTCTTAAAACGTTCAAAACCACTTTTCCGAGTAGGGAAGATTGGCTGGACGATACTTCACTTCTAAGTGAAAATGATATAGCAATATACACCGATGGATCCAAAATGGATTCATATCGTAACCGTCTAAAACGGTCCAGGTAAGTATTGACCTACTCCAAGATCTCTCGATCAATAATAACGTTAAACTGAGATGGGTACCAGGTCATTCAAACATTTTTGGTAATGACGAAATGGCCCGCAATGGCTCGAGCATGAACCTATACGGACCGGAGCGAACAAAATTTAGACAAACAACCAAACATGTACAAACGTCCATGTGGGATGAATCTGCTAAATACGAACAATCTAAAAACTCCATCTGAAGCCAAGACAGTCAGTTAGCGAGAGTCCTCCTAAAAGGTGGTCGACTTAGAATCAGAACGCTGACTAACCTAATCTACACATGATTGGAGTCAAGAACACATCGCTCGACGGTGGAACATTTATATGTGAACCCCAAACCTCTCTAGAATAAGACTGTCTACGTTAGGATGCTTTATCCTTAACTTAGATAATATGTCTTCACTTAAAAACATTTCGGATTTTATAAGAAGATCGATATGGTTTGATGAGGATAGCTAACATCTAGAAATGGATCGGAGGAGCTCAATGGGTCCGATTCATACACACAAATCTAATCTAATCTAGTTACTGTTGCATATTTTTTAGTGATCTAAGTTCTACTGTTGTAAAAATCCACGAAATCCTATGAAATTTCAGCAACTCGGAAATTTTAAAAATTCGTAAACTTTGTGATTTTTACAAGCAACAACAATGTAAATGTATCCGAAATCTTCTTGGTACGAAAAAACCTTCATATTTATATGAGAACATTTGCAAATCAATTAGTAGTATTTTAATTGTAAGTTAATTCCATTATCTATTATTTTATCTTATATGATATGCTTTGTTTTATATGTTTAATATCTTTTAATAAGCTTTATATATCAGTGTTGCTTTGTATAAATAAATAAATTTAATTTTGATACACTCGCCGACTTTCTTAAGTGAAGTTCTAGCAACATTAATGAATTACATCTATGCCATTTCACAAATACATATGGTGTTACAGAAATAGGTCTATAAATATCCTACTAAATAATATTTGTATATCCAAACTGATTAGCATTACTAGAAATAATAAATGGTAAAACAAATTCAGAAAAAACACACCCTATCGTTTTTAGTTCCTCTAGTTATTGTTTTAGTATGGTTATATGTAATAACATCGTCAGAGTTCTTATATGTAATAACATCGTCATACAGACTGCGTGTCACCACATATGTCTACGTTGAGGCGTGTCCATTGGCATTCTGACCGTGTTAACCGACGTGTGTCGCGTGTGTGTGCTTAGATTGTTTTTTCTAAATATTATAAAAAAACTATTAAATTTGTCATTGTGCAGTGAAAATATCAAGAATTATTATTGCTATCGATTTTCGTTGAAAAACAGTAAAGTAAACAGTAAACTTCTTAAGTGATTTTAATGTCTGGCCAAGTAAGAGAGTTCAACATTTTATCCTGTGAATTATTTATATAGAACATCAAATCGATTAAGAAGAATTGGGCATCGATTATTTAGCTCATAGAAAAAAAACTAAACTAACTAAAACATATATCAAAAATAGTATCTGAATAATTAATGAACATGTCATATCGTAATCGGTTTTTTTTTGTTCGTTTTATTCATTACACATCTTTTTAGTCAAATTAGATTGTACATATTATGATTCTGTTATATTTTTTTAATTATGTATATACATTCATAAATGATGAATTAATTATTAAGATTTGTATCATTTGCAGCAAACATAACTGAAAAACCCATAAATCTTTATTTGTTGTTATAACCATAATTTTAGTTTTTATTTATTATATTTTTATATTATATTGTAATATTTTTTTTTATTTTTTTTTACGGAAAGTACTATTTTTTTAAAACGATCAATATATCATATTAAAATTCATACATTGAACGGAAGCGTATCAAAATCCCGCAATACAAAATTCCGCTAAAAATACCTTAATTTCTCTAAGCGTGATTCAAAAATTGTTTGCACGACCCTATATCCGACATTCCCAAACATGTGTACATGTAAATAAGGTTTTTCTCTCGTTTAACTTATATTACAGTTTCAAGCGCGCAAGCGTTCAATACAAATATGTTAGAAAAACAATAGAAACAAATTGTATATTGTAGCAATCTTTTCTGGAGGCACTCTTTCATATAAATTTCACCATTAATAGGGTACCAATAATGATTAAATTTATGTGAAAGTGTGACTCCAGAAAAGTTGCTACGTAACTCTGACTTCTTAGCCCACAAGAGCAAATTACTTTGACTTTTGCTTTGTTCTAAAATGTTTCTCGACTTTTCCTTGATCTCTTGTGGAATTCCTGTCAGTTCCTGACTGCTGCTTTGATTTTGCGAACTAAATACTCGCTGCAGAAATTCTTTCACGTAAAGCCTTATGTATGATTTTTGTTTGTCTATTTGGGATTTATAATATAACATTTCAAAGTTAGATATTTTTTCGATTTCAGTCCTTAATTTTTGTATTGATATATAGTATTGTATTGTTTTGTTACAAATGGCCGTAAAAATTGTGTTTTTATTTTTCCGATTTGCGGTGACCAACATCGTGGCGAACTGGATCATCTGAAACAAAAAATGTCAATGGATTTAGTTAAATAAAAATATTGACCTAATATAAATATTAAATATTGAACTATATCCATGGATTTAAAAAAATATGCATTTTTGACAAAATGACGGACATACATATTTGTTTTGACTTTCACTAAAAAACCGGTGGTTTTTTGACTATAAAATATATATATTTTATTATATTTATTATATTATTATATATTGTAAAAAAAACGTACGCACACATACAAAAAATGTCATGTTTGTTTATATCCCATAAGGGTTGTTTGATTTTATTTATCTCAATTTTTTTAGAGAAGCAGAAAATAAAATTATTAAATCAAATGCAAATAAATACCTATACCTATTTTCTTTAAAGGCGATTATTACGGTTTACCAGAAGTTATTCAATTAAATATATAGTTGTCTTCACGTCAGAATAAAATTAGCATATGACCAATTATAGAGGGTCTTCTTTTGATTCAATTACTATTCCGTTGTCCTGGCGCTTTGTAGTTTTTCGTGGTAATTTCTTACGCTTTTTTTGTATTGTTTTGTATTTCTTGTAATGTTGAATCAAGCATTTTAGAATTTCACAACTGTGAGATATCCCGGAGCTGTTTGTATGACGACACCAGTAATGGCAATGCAAACGAGTCGTTGGAATTCCTGGAACGGTTTAATAACAGTAATTTAGCGTATTCTAAGCCACCGTACAAAGCAAAATTTTCCTTATGGGGTAAGGCTCAAAAGTTGTAAAATAAAAATTTACGTTTGTTGCCTTTACACTTGAAAAATCAGGTTTTTTGAAAAAAAAAAAATAATTCGATGATATATTTTGAATTTGAATGTTCTAGAAAGTCTTAGGAATTCTAATTTTAATAAAAAAAAGTATTTTTAAAAAAATTTAAAATTATGATTTACTGAAAAAAAAATTAAGAAAATTTTAATTTTATACTACAATAACTTTCAAAATTGATTTTAATAACGAAATTAATAATTTTACACTGTTAAAAAATATATATTCAAAAATATTGGTAGATTTTTCTTTTTTTTTCAAAAACTCTGACTTTTCCACTGCAATGCCGAGAGGCAAAAAACGGAATTTGGGCCCTACCCGTAAACGAAAATTCCAAATTGAAAAAATCTACCCACTCTAAATACATAGTTCGTAATCTGCGCTTATTCATATCCTAGAGTGGTGTTTGTCATTGCTCTTATTTTTCTTCATTTCTTTTTCGATAATTACTCAAAAAATCGTGAAACGTGAAGGGTCACACCCCTTCCCCTTTGCTTAAGAAATATTTCATAACAATGTTGCTCCTCTATTTCACCTCTGAACGAATTAATATATACATCCAAAATAATAACACTTCAATGTCCAGTTATAAACAAAAGTCTTATTGGATATTTTTTATTTGATTGTAATTTTAAACAAAGGTCGTGTTCGCAATTTATTTGTTATCTTAAATTCCAGCAGGGTCATGGTCAAGGCTACCCAAATGCACCTCACAGCTATCCTAGTCCACAACAAGGTCCATACGTGCCACCGACGGGTCACCATCCCGTTGGTCCACCAGCACACTATGGTGGCGGTGGATACGGAAATCCCGGGCCGGTCATTCAGCAACCGTATGGCGGTGGTGGGGTCGGAGATGGTAAGTAAACACTTCTCAATATTATATTATTTTCTTATCGAATGAATTGATATGTGAACAATGTAATTATTGTTATTGTTTTTTATTATGTCTTCTCGGGCTTTGTACAAAGGTCACTCCGCGATATACATTATTATATTAC
The DNA here is from genome assembly GCA_027564075.1 of Bolitophila hybrida. NCBI lineage: Eukaryota > Metazoa > Arthropoda > Insecta > Diptera > Mycetophilidae > Bolitophila > Bolitophila hybrida. The sequence continues at coordinate 17,549 of JANSTU010050964.1, forward strand.
AATATATATTTTTCATCGTAAATTAATTAAATTACGCGGTGCACAAATAAATAATCTGCAGCCGCTACAACAATATGCGAACCCAATTTGAATAAACGACTGCACGGTCGCTCTCGTTTCAAATCTGTGAAGTAGAGTGGGGCGGAAGTAGACGTTTTATTAATTAAAGACTCTGGCTAGCAGACACTTATAAGCTCTCTTCATCAGTTGTTCGTGAAATACGTTTAATTGTGCACATTCAGTTGATCAGCATAATACAAATAGCTAAACCAAGTCTATTTTACTACGGTGATATTTTGATTTTATTAACATACAATCAGCCTAATCTCCAAAGGGTCTAAACATTAAACGCTCTAACCGAACTTCAAAAACTCAGTTTTCATTATTATCTCTCTAGCTCAGCTCATTATGATTTAGATTGTGTCAACAACGTATATTTACACATCGTGCGATATGTGATTTGTTTATCTTAAGATTGCGACCAGTTTTTGCATCAAGACAATAGGAAAACAACTCACAAACACGGTTCATCGACACAGATTATTAGTTGTTGTTCGTTTTCCACTACGTACGTGTCAAAATTTGTGAATTCCTACGATGACCGTATCCAAGTCAAAAACTGAAGTTTCCGAGACCGAAAATCGTCCGAATACAGCTCGATTTCTTTTAAACTATTTCGAAACAAAACTACAGACCATTCGCTCGAAAAAGGTTAAGTTCAGTGATGTGAGAATGTGCGCAAAGATTATTCGCAAGAAACTGGGCCTGCAGAAATCACCGAAGCACAAGGGCTATGGTCATTTGATTACGGACGAGGAACAAAGGTACATTTTAAAAACAAAAAAACAAACTCTGTGGAAATGTTGGGTTATCAGTATATACTCTCTATAATAGACGAAAGGCCAAGTATCTGTGCGCGTTTTGTACTGATAAGACTAATCGTATTTATTATTAAATAATACACCGGTTTAACAAGCTTATTATTTGTTATCTTTAATGACAAAGAACGTATTATTTGTTTATCTAGAAAAATGCTGACTATGATTTGTATATTTTTCATTATTCTCAGGTGGCTGGATGAATATTCCTCAAGGTATACCCAATTGTCCCCAGGGCCTGGAGTATCTTACGTCTATTGATCAGTTGCTGGTCAAACAGAAGGTCGAGTTATTGGAGGCGTTTACTGGTTTCGAGACAAACAACAAATTTACGATCAAAAATAGCTTAGGTCAAAAGGTGGGTTTCGATATAACGTCATCAACAGAAGATTTGACTATTTTGTTTTATTGAATTCCAGGTATACTGGGCCGTCGAGGAAAATGACTGTTGTACACGTAACTGTTGTGGACCAAAACGTCCGTTTGACATGAAAATCATGGACATATATCAGAATCAGGTGATCAGATTGCACAGACCGCTTGCCTGTGATTCCTGTTGTTTTCCGTGCTGTCTGCAAACAATGGAAGTCGAAGCACCGCCCGGCAACAAGATCGGTAGTGTCGAGCAAGAGTGGACAATTCTGTGTCCGGCGTTTAGTATTAAAAATGCAGCTGGTGAGACGGTGTTACGCATTGAAGGTCCACTTTGCACATTCACGATGTGCGGTGACGTTGAGTTCAAGGTGCGTTATTTTTTTTATATATTGATTGAATTGGTTTAATGTATGTTTTGATGTTTTTTCAGATTGTTACCGTTAACGGCGATCAGGTGGGTAAAATTTCGAAACAATGGTCTGGACTGATTCGTGAGATGTTTACTGATGCCGATTTCTTTGGCATCACATTTCCCATGGACTTGGACGTTCGCATGAAGGCAGTCATGATGGGTGCATGTTTCTTAATTGTGAGTCTCTTAATTTACAATGTTTACATAAATCTCTACGATCGGTTTTATTATTTTATTACTAGTTTAATATCATTTCTGAAAGTACAGTTCAACATAGGAAAATAAAAAAAAAGTTTAGTTTATATTAAAATCTATTTAGTTATTTGTGAAGCTTTGAGCATTGTTTTGTTTTAAAAGCTTCTCATAAAAGACTTTTAGGTGTTAGATACTAAACAATTACATATAATTTATTAAATTTGCGTTTGTGGGTAAAGCTCAATAATGTTTTAAATCTCAGATATCATTTTTAAGAATAGTTTAATCAGTGATCAATTTTAATTTAGATTCTCTAATTAAAGCTCAGCCAGCAAGCTGATAAATATTAAAAGCTTATCAAAACATCCTAAATAGTATATTTTTCAGAATTAAATTGATTGATCACTAACATCGTATTAAAAAGATGTATTTAAAAAAATTAAAACTAATAATCGATTCCTTATTTTAAAATAGCTCATTTATATATATATAGGTTATAGAATATAAAATCTCACAGTAAACAGGTTTTATTTCATAAAATCTGTTCGTTACAAATAGAATAGCTAAAGCTTTGTTAATTAATTATGTAGCATAAATTTAATAATATTTTTTTATTTAGGATGCCATGTTTTTCGAAAAATCCGGGAACCAGGAAACTGATCGTCCGGGTATGTTTTAGAGAAACTCCATTTCTTCAAGATAGCCCAAAAGCTCTAAATTTAAACGGACAAAATGGTAACACCTCTTCGACTCCAACTATACGTATAATCTCCAAAAAATTATTTGCTTCGAAATATATAAAAAAAAGTATTTCCTTTTCCTATTCCTAAGATATTTGCCTAGAATGCAAATCGGTTATATATTTAAATACGATTTATATATTATACTCAAATATATACTTTTCATAAAAACTTTTCTATAAACTATATAAATAAGATTTATATTATTCTGTTGAAAAATATTAAAAATTGTTTTATATTATAATAATAATGCAGATATTTACATAAATTAGAAAATAATATGCAGATAATTCAAGTACACAATTGGATTACAATGCATTCATCCGTGTTTCAGTTCAGACTTAGCACATGTATTTTTTATATACTTTAGAAGTAACTGTACTTTGTGTAAAGAAGTGCTTAATATAGTTTATACTGGTGTAACAGTACACACAATTCTCAGAGACGAACAATTTTTCAGATCACTTACGTAAAAGAGTGTTATACTTTCAGTTTAACTATAATATTTATTGAAAAAAAAAAAAGCTATGCACAGAAACCAATTTTTATACTGTATTTATTGTGTACGACCATATTTACTATAATTATATAAAATTATATACAGTACAAATAAAGTAATATGTTTATTGTTTTTGTTTCTATTTTTTTTATAACCAAAAAAACATATTTTATATTGGTTCTCAATTTAGTGGGTACTAGTAAATTACATTTTGAAGTTATAAAAATAAAAAAAATGCGTGCTTTTTATTTAATTATGGTTGCATTTTTATTTAATAATGAACACCAAATAAAAACAAAATTGTGATCTTAATTAAAATTATAAATATTTGTAAAACAAAAAAATAAACAAATAAACAACCATTTTTTTTAATTGTTATCGGCACGCGTTTTTTGGCACCCATATATTTTTTTGGCATTTACATAATATAATTCCTTTTATAAAATCGCTTATTTAATAATTAAGAGAAATAAAAAATATACCTTCTGTTCAAAATTCTGTCGTTTTGTATTGGGCAATGGACATTGCGTCTCCTATCCCAGTAACATCCGCTGAGGAGTGACGAAGTGCAGCCGCACGCAGCCGATCATTCGGAGATGTTACTGGGCAATGCACATTGCGTCTGCTATCCCAGTAATGTTTAGATGAGGAG
>JANSTU010050975.1:0-21286 GCA_027564075.1 Bolitophila hybrida
CAGGGTGCGTGTGTATATGTTAATTGATGACATTAATGTTCCGTTATTCCAAACCAATAACCTATTTCAGAAATAGGTTATTAATAGCAAGAGGAACCTCCTGATTTAAAGTGCTACATTCGAAAAACACTTCGGTCTGCCGGACCGGAATCGAACCGGCGACCTCCCATAAGCCAGCATGCATTATCGCTTCTCGAGTTATTTTCACTAAAAAAGTAACTTTTTTCGAAGTCGTTATTTAAAAAAAAATCTATAGTTCCCCAAATTTCTAAAAAAGCATTACAAACCGTGCAGGTTACCAGAATTCATACTACCATCCCGCTATTGATATATGTTATTGTTGCTTTTCGCAAAACTAATGCATGTCACCAGTATTAAACATATTTTAAATATATCTTAAACATGTCATATATAAAATAAAATTAATCCCACTACTTTTTCAGAAGTATACATTTTTCAGTACTTATTTCCAAGCACAAATCTGAAAATAGGCCCAATTGAAACAAAGCTTTTCAAATTTGAACCCCGATAAACGGCTTTTTTGCACGTTTACTGCAATTTATTGCAATTTATAATCGTTTCAAATGGTGCGATGGTTCACAACCTCGAAGTATACAAATTTAGATTAATTAAGTAATTTTTTTGTTTTCTGAGAGCAGCTTAGATGATGAACTTTCATTTATGGTACTTTTTATAGGTTTTTGAATTCTTAATTAATTTTAGTTGTTATATACATGTTGTTTAAAAAAAAATCTATATATTTAAGGTTATGTGAATAATTCGAGATTCTTTCTAATGTTGAACTGCGTTTATGGAATCGGACCTTAGTTTTTACACTTTTTGGTGCAGGAGACGAACACCTACTGATTTGTTAATATAATGAATATTAATTTAATGTATGGTAGCTAGTAGTTTTATTCACTGAAAAAACAGCGTCTTTTTAGCGAGTGTATATTGAGCTAGTGTCAATTATAAATAAATTGTCCAGCTGGGAATAATGTACTTACAAAATTATCTGACAGTTTACCGCACATATGGCCGCACCAAATGAACCTACATTTTCATTAATAAAAATAAAACGCGTGTGTGACGTTCTGCAAAATCTTGTCTTTTTCGAGTGTATTTTATATCTAGATTATTGTTCATTTTTGTTCTAGTTTCAAGTATATAAGCACTAAAATGCCTAGACGTGGTGCATACAAAGGAGCACGAAACTGGAACCAGAACCAGCATGACAACCGCCAAAATGGAAATCAGTTTGCAGGTGAGAAGAATGAAAATATATTTCCTTTGTACTGGTCGCCATTTTGGTTAGAAATATGTGAATGTTATGTTAGTCAACATAAATCACCTTTTCTCTAATTTTATGTTATTATTATTTAGAATTTTTGGATGATGATGATCGAAAAGCCGACCGAATTAGTAAAATGGAAATTAGGCGTAGAGTTAGCTTTAAGACGGGTGCTGGTCCGAATCGAGCCAACAATTTGAAGGGACGATCAGCCGAGATGGGTGTACGTGCTAGACTTGAAGATGACGAGGTCATGTCGGATTTTTCAGGCAATGCCAAGCGAACTGGCAACGTAAGTATTTAATTAATACAATTGTCTTGGACAATGCAGTAACGTCAATTGTTTATAGTTTAATGCAGATACCAAAGGTTCCCGATTTCGTCGACGTGGCTCACCAATTCCTCGAGGTGGACAAGGCCCACGAGGTTTTAGGAAACTGATAGGGGGAACATCTGGATGGTTTCAAGTTACTGTATACTACATACACATTTATAATCAAATACATAAGGTTTTAATTATTTATTTCTTTTAGATCCCACATGGCCAGAAATACGATAGAAACTATGTGTTAAAAACTCTTCAGCAATCACTTGCGCCAGCATCTTTTATGCCAAACTATTGGAAAGTTGAAGAAAATTCAGTTAGTTTCTATGTGGATGACATTACAATTGCTGAAAAACTGTTGAATGCTGATCGAACAATAGAGATGCAAGACGGACATCGCATGATTATAAAGGTGCGTAATAGCATTCCACATGTTAACATAGATGATGGGTTCAAAGAAAAAATCAAAATGGCTATGGTCAAGCGATACACACTGGCAACCAAAGCTTTGGATCTGACCAAATTTCACTTGGACGAAGATTTAAAAGATGTGTTTTGTGCACTGTTTCGACCTACAATTATGCTGGCCGCACTTGAAGTTATAGCCGAGAACATTCCCGACCTAGAAGCACTAAACTTGGACAGCAATAAAATTCAGTTGCTCGATCACCTTAAGTGTTTGGCCACCAAGTTACCGTTTCTTAAGATTCTTCACCTGGCCAACAATAGAGTAAGTTATATCTTATATCAAAAGTTTTGATTTTTTAAATTATTGTGTGTGTGTTTTACAGATATCATCAACACATTCCCTGGATGCACTGAAAGAGTGTGCACTCGTCGATCTGGTGCTGCAAGGAAATCCACTAAAGGATCGTCTTAAAGACGATACTGTCTATGTCAGGTATCAAATGAATTGGGTCATTCAAGGAGACTGTGGCTGAGCAACTTTCTGAACGGTTGAAATTATCATAAAAAATCTGTTTCTTTTGCTGTGTTGTAAAATTAACACATTTTCGTGAGAAATTCGCTCGAAAATCGTCGACACATATTTTTAGTGAACGAATAAATGGACTGGTCCTGATCCAACAGACAATTGTGTTCGAGTCATGATTCTCCGAATGCGGGGCATCTGTTGTGGTTGGGATGCTGGCCAACTCAAACACACATAATTTCAGTGTTGCTGATTAAGTTGAGGTCACATTTACGTTTTTTATTTTCTGATATGTCCTTTCACTGGTCCTCCAAAATATGTTCTTAATTGTAGACCGGTTAGAGATCATATCAAGAATGCTTAATCACCTAAAATGTGCATACTTCTAATTTTAAATGATGGTATAATTTAATGGGTCGTAACAAGCGAATTATGTTTACGCAGCTGTTCTTGTGCTGAAGGTTTTTGATGCAAAAATATACATTATATATTTATCCGAATTAAACGGAATATTTGCGAATTGCAGACAACAGCACACCTATGTATTAATTTTAATTTAGTATAGAGGGGATATTTAAAAAATAAATAATATGTTAAACTGGTTAAAGACGACCGAAAAACAGACATTAAATCATGCAAAAAAATATCACAAATGTGCATGAAAATTAGTTGAAGTTGTAATTTAACAATTAATTAAAAAATGAAAATATAAAATATGAAAAATATTGAGACCTTTGGCTCACCTTCACATCGAAAGCCCGAAGGACGCGTCGATGCTGTTCGTCATTGTACTGAAAATAGTGAACTAGGCAATTTAATGCATGAAGAAGCGTCCGTCGTGTGCATTTAAGTCAACGATTATAAAAGGAAGTTACTGAAAATCAGCCGGATAGTTGTTTAGTCAGTTTGGGACATTTAAGAGTTATTTTTAACTTTGATTTTCGCAGAGACAAACATAAAAAAAGAAAAATGTAACAAAGTTACTTAACAGAAATACTGTTTTAAGCTAACAACAGTATAAACATAAATTGCTGATAGTTCATACTAAATTCATTGTGCAGTGACAAGACAACAGATATTGTCGAAGTAGGTACGGCTATGTTGATGATGTGCAGTGTGATTGCTCTTGCTAGAATATTTAAAAATTAACAATAAAGTAATCTATCTATCTAATACGTTAAATTCTACTTCAACTAATAATAAAAAAATATAAATTACGAATAAAAAATATGATTCGTACTAGTCTTCTCCAGAAATAATACATTTAAGTAAATACAAACAATTGTAAATCCTCTTTCTGCTATAAATATAACGGAACTAAATGTGTTCCTTATTTTTTGGTAGATGTACATGTGTTTGCAATTTGTTGCTTGAAATCAAATATAATATACATGAAGATATCATGAAACACAATTAACTTCATGCACAGGTCTGACCATAAATTATACAATTATTTACATAGTTTTGATTTTCGATTGCGTTTAATAAAATATTAGTAATTTTCGTTTGGCAACTTTTCTGAACCTCTCAACATAAAACATATTGTATATTATTCGCAGCGAGATACGCAAGAAGTTCCCGGGCCTTCGTAAATTGGTAAGTAATTTCATTTTTTTATTATTTCAGTATGTTTTCATTATTTCGTGTTTTTCCTAGGACTTTGTCGACTTGCCGCCTCAGATTGGATTTGATATTATCGAAGAGTCAAATATTCCGATTCCTAAAGCTTCGTTTCTGTGCGATGCTACTGGTGCAGAAATTGTACGCCAGTTCCTGGAACAGTACTTTATAATATTTGATTCGCCTAATCGACAACCCTTACTTGACGCCTATCACGAACAAGCCATGTTCTCCTTAACCGCATCCTACAATACACAGAATAATCAAAGGTAGTTTCGCTGAAATTAATATTTTATCTTTATTCTACAATATATATTTAACAGATTAACATCGTACCTGCCACATAACAGAAATATTTCACGCGTGCGTGACATTGAACAACGAATGAAACTGCTGAAAAATGGAAGATTACCAGTAGTCTCATTCCTATCAGAACTGCCTCCCACGCAGCACGATCCGCAATCGTTCGGTGTTGACCTAACCTTATTTACGGTATGTTCGAAGAATTCAAATGCAATTAAACGTAAGATTTTAATTTGATTTAATTATATTTAGCCACAATTATTGTTGCTATCTGTAACTGGTGTATTCCGCGAAAAGGATAAACCATCCGGTGAAAACTTTCGATCGTTTCATCGTACCTTGGTGATCGTTCCATCTGGCACCGGCTTTTGTATTAAAAACGAAATGTTGCACATTAACTATGTAACAATATCTCAAATTCGTGCCGCCTTTAAGCCATCTATTGCTGCTGCACCAGTGGCGGTTCAGCCAGTAATGGAACCCACAGCTTTGGCTCCATCGGCTCAGGAGCCCGACGACGCTGTCAAATTACAAATGATTCAGTTGATGTCGCAGCAAAGCAACATGAATATGGAATTTAGCAAAAAGTAATTATTACATTTTTTTTAAATTTTAACCAAATTCTAATAGTTACACTTTTTTGCCAGATGTCTAATCGAAACAAATTGGAATTACGAACGTGCCGGTCATGTTTTCACTGAACTTCACAAGCAAAACAAAATTCCGATGGACGCATTTATCAAGTAATTATCTGGGCATTCGGAATTCTCATCGATGTACTAATTATTTTTGTGCCCATACACAGAAGCTATAATATACATAGCCTCATAGCCTATAATATAAAATAACACTTAGTACAATAAAAAAGTTTAATGTTTATTTCCGTAAATCTTTATTGTTTTGACATCATAACAAATGCAGTTTTTTCCTGCAATTATTAAATTGTCGTGATTCTAGGCCGATTCATGTAATTTTTACGCGAGAAAAGGCCCGCATGTAACATACATCTATATAAATTTAAAAATCTATATAATTATTCTATTTAATCAAAATATTCGTGTATTTCTGATGAGCACATTACCACAGCCCAATTTTGTCGAGCACTGTATAGAAGTAGTGTGCGTGTGCATGACAAAAGTGGGCACAACATGTAATTATCTATCTTGGTCATATGCTCATCATTTGTTTTAATTTTTTTTTATTAATACGCACTTGAAAATCTATAATTTAATTAAGAAATGTTTTATAATACACATACACAAAATATATATCTTTGTAAAAAATGCGTTTATTTTTTAAATTCAATTTATTGGGCATCAATAGGTATTCTGTCTGGTTATTGCTTTACGTTGGGATCAGGATATATGAAATGGAAATTGCCATCTCTTGGTGGTAAATCTGTGTCATTGTTCGCAATGTTTCATGGAATCGGATGTTTGTGGGTGTCCATGGTGTCAGTTCAGGACGAAAGTCTCTGCATCTTTTGTCAATTACATTTTCAATTAAGCTTTATGTAGTAGTGGTATTGCTTGTTCATTATCTTGATGATGTGAACTGCTTTTATCAATCTTTGTCGTTCGAAGTGTTGAGCATCCAGATCTAGCTAAAATACTGTCTATTGGACAGGATCTGACGGCGAAGTTGATGATTCGGAGACTGGTGTTCTGGAGAACTTTAATTTTTGTTGGGGAATAATTTTGTGGCTGTGTTGTATGCGGGGGATCCATAATGAATGCGCGACCGGATGATGTTATTGTATATTTTGTATAAATGCTCTTCAGCGATGCCATAGTTTTTGTTGGACACAATTTTAAGAATATTTAAGTACCGCATGGATTGTTTGTATATGTTAATAATATGTTTTGTCCAGTTGAGTTTTCTGTCAACTTTGCTTTTAGCGGTAGAAAAGATGAATCCGGTTGTTCTGGACTATTTTACTAGCTGTTTAATGAATTCATGCTATTTAAATTATCCATGCTGCTAATGCCAATGAAAAAAAAATGTTTCTACTATTTAGCACCCATACCCAATTCAATTCTCTTGTTGGTGGTAGTTAGAATACGATACGCGAGGATATTTTTTATGCAGTTGAAGTGGTTGCTAGATATTAAAAGTCGATAAAGGCTTTCATTTATGATAGGTTTCCAGACCATTTGATATGGTTTTTGTTTTGGAAAACCATTTGTTTTTGGATTCCTAAATCCCACCCGTTGTTTGTTGATAATTTGTCATGCTCTAAAATAAATAAAAGTTGTCGATTTACGATGTCTTCGATAATTTTACACATGCAACTCATCAGCGATATTGGTCGAAAACTGTCAGCAGATCTAGAAGGTTACTGTGTTAACTACTGTATTGTTATTGATTTTATATCGACGCATTTGTTGTTTAATTTGGTCCTAGGTAGCTGCTTCCATAATCCATTTCGGTCGTCTTGATTGTTGAGCAAAATTTTATGACGATCGGGATTTGGTCGCTGTAGTCCAATTTTTATCTGTTTTAGACACATTGAAATGTTTGGTGTTGTTAGAGTAAGGACTATTTCAGATTGTTTTCCATTTGCTATGTGAAGGTGTTTTTTTTATTTTTAAAAAAATTAGTTTAATACATGATGTAAGTGTATTCAGAGATTAGCTAAGAGCTGTACAACTGAAGAAAATAAATAAGTTAGGGTAAAATTAATGGAATACTATAATTATATTGTAAGGGAAAATTCCCGAGTTGATAAAAAACCTTGTGTTAAAGAAAACATAAATAAATAAGACAAACAGAGTTAGCCTGATGGGCTTTGAATTATTGAATGTATTGGTTTAGAATTAATTGATAATCGAAGTATGCTGTCCTTTCCTCAAATCTTGATAGAATGGTATCAACGGCGAAGTGGCGAAGTGGCTCAGTTTCAGTCCTTTCGTTGAGTGCTGTAAAATGGTGGTGCCCCTAACATTCTTTTAAGTGCCCTGTTTTGAGCTCTTTGCAGTCGTCGGTGGTGGGTTTCAGCCATGTCGCGCACTATTGGACATCCATACATCAAAATAAGTCGGATGATGCATTTGAAGATTACAAGTTTGTTATCAAGCGATAGATTTGATGTCCTGGCGGTAAATGAGTACAAGGTCTTTGCAACTATACTGTCCTTTTCAATACTTCTGCTAGTGTGCGGTCCAAAAGAAAGATTTTTGCCACATGATTTGTCGGCCAAGGTGGGTTAGCGTGTGATTCAGACGGTTTTTTGCTATACCAAGGGACAGGAAGAAAACTGCTTGAGTCTTATCAACGTTCACTTTGATCTACCATTTTGTGAAGTATTGTTCCAATGTCACCAAAGCTTTGCCAATGCGTCTACTAACAGCGTTAGAACAGACACTTGATGTAAAAAGTGCTGTGTCATCAGCATAATATTTTGGAGTTGGTACACCTGAAGTGAAAATGTGATACAGCATCGGACTTAGCACTGAGCCCTGTCGGTTGTATGTCCGAGGTTGCACCAGAAAGGATCTATTCGTCAGAAATGGGTCTACTAGCTTGGCAATATGTGTTGGAGTATTTACAAAATACTACTCCCGTAGATTGTCTACGAGTTTTGGCTTTAGCTCTTGTTAGACGTAGCACTTGATGAGATGTCAAATGTTGTTTACGAAATCCAAACTGCTCAGGAGGGATTTCTTCACTGAGGTAGTTTACTGCGCTTCATGGTAGGTGCTTAAGTAATATGTTTTGAAGACAATCTGTACCCGGAGCCTGAAGTGGTCGGAGTGATTTTTAAATTTGCCATATCTCATCTGGGGAGCAGTATGTGGATCTGTCGTTGATCAAATATTCATCATTCCGAAGATTGCAAACACTCAAAGAGACAGTCGCGACGATACTGTGGTGTAAACCTGCTGTTAGGGTAGGTGCACGAGAGAAGGTTGCCGCCAACAGTTTTGCTTTGGATTCTGCTGTCTGACAGAGTTTGCTGCCGTCACGAAGTGTGTTGCATTTTTTTTGCGACTTTGCCGCGATGTCGACTGTCGATCACCTTTTCTAATCCATTGAGTTTTTAAACTGTTCGTTGCGTTCTCTGGTGACAGCATTTTTAATCAGAATATTGATAAAGTTTACTTCTGCTTTTTTATAAAGGATGCGTGTTCTTTGCCATTGTCGTTTAACAACATTAAATCCGTTTTCTGTAGTATATCTTCAAAGACTTTTCCTCTTCGGTCTGTCTGCTACGGAGCCCCATATTGGGCTATTGACATGACTCCTATAAAAATCTAAGGTGTTGCTAATTGAGAAATTATTTGGTGTATATCGTTCGGCTGAATGTGTTGATGAGGTGAGATGAATATATAGCAAATTGTGTGTTTGATCGGATAGTTTAATGTTACAGCTACCACTTTTTGATTTGAGCATTACTATTTATAACGCACATTAGTACTCCATACAGCCGTCGCTCAGTGAACTAATGCGTCGTATTGGTTGTTTGTATTTTTCCAGAAACCATGAAAAGGAGAGCGTTTTATTCGTTGACAAATCCAATTTATCTAAAATACAGAACTTACATCGGTGCCATATTGTGCACGGATGAACGATGATTTTTTAAGAACTTATTCTCATAGAATCGCATATCACACACGTCACAATGGAATTTCTTTTCAACGCCACCATGCACTCGCTTGTGTCTTCGCAGATCCGAATAGTCTTTGTATGTTTTATCGCATACTTCACACTTGTACGGTCTATCGCCGGTATGAATACGCATGTGTACATTAAGACCCTCACGATAAGGAAACTTTTTTTGACATACCGAGCACTCGTACGGTTTCTCTTTTGTATGTGAACGCAAATGTCGTAATAGACCGAATTTCTGAAAGAACATCTTGCCACAAGTGTCACACGTAAAATTACCTTGGCCTGTGTGCAGCAAACGATGCTGTTTTAAATTACCCTTACACTTGAGAACTATCGAACAGATTTCACATTTGAATTTTCCTTCAAACACGTGCATTTTTATATGTGCCGTCAGACGAGATTTTGTAATGAATACCTTGGGACATCGTGTACATGGAAAGCTACCAGTTTTTGCAGGCTTTGCAATATATTTATGTGAGTAAACGTGTCCACGATATCGTTCATGACCGATATACCGTTTTGGACATAATTCACAAAAGTAAACTATTCGATCCATATGATCACGTTGATGTCGCTGCAGACTGTTCTTTAGTAGAAATGTTTTCGGGCAAATATCACATTTGAATGGATCATTAATTGTGTTTGTATTCAATTCACCTGACACATTTAAAGGTACCATAAAATTCTTACTCGTATCAGAACATTTTCGACATGCAATCCATGTTTTGTTGTTCACATCAAAATGTTTATTGAAATGTTGCTTTAGCTTAGAACTATTTCGATAGAAACGAAAACAGATCGTGCAAGCTGTCGTTTTGTCTGTTTTGATTTTTGCATCGATTTCCGCGTCAGTCTGAAAAATGTCGTTAACAATGGATGCACATAAAGCACATTGGATTTCAGCCGTAAGAGTTATCGGTGGCGGACGAACTGTATAGTCGATAATTAATTCTCTCTTCCATTCTTCGTCTGAATTTGATTCTTCTAATTCGATCTTATTTGTTATGTTTTCCTGGTTCGTTGAATCGTTTGTATTGTCATCGTTGTTTTCTTCATCAATTATCAATTCATCTGGTTTATTTATTTCGAAATATTCTGTTTCTTCATTTTTAACGTTTGAAATATCCGTTTGAACGTACTTATTATCAAAATGACTAAATCTATGAAATTTCATTAGATCAACTGTTGGAAATTGATCACCGCAATGCCGGCATTCAAATGCAACAGAATCAGTGCCCTCAATGCCAGCAAAGTGATTTGCGGTATGAAAACGCCACTCGGAACAGTCCACAAACAACTCTTCACAAATAGCACACTCGAAGTGTTCTATATTTTCCTTTAAACAGTTTGCACTGCATTTTGGTGAGTGTTTATCAAATATTTCTTGAGTTAAGAACGATTGGCCACAATTTACACACGTTTGGAATGTTGATCTTGTCATTTTCTATTTTATTTAATTTTTATTTGACTCTAAACAAAATATTGCCATTATTTTTATTGTTTACTTTTCTTGATTTTATATTTTTATTTTTTGACAGATTACAGCGTCTGTCATTTTCATTCCAGCAGGAAAATATCATCTGAATACAGCAATTGTCGAACCCAAAAAAAACTGCATAAAAGTTATTTTCAAAAAAAGGGTTAGTCAGGCGTGGGAATTATTTTTAGCCCCTTTATTTTTCTGAACCCAAAACAGAAAAAATATTTGGGGGAAATTTCCCCCAAATAATTTTTACTGTTTTGGGGTCGTATTTCGAGGGGGGATTTTTTTCCAAGATCGCGTTTGAGCTCTCATGTAGATTCGCCCAATAGCCTTCATTGGTAGACCCCCAAAAATATGACATCAGGGTTTTTTTTTAAAAGGGGTTAAAGTATTTTTTTGAGATGAGAGGGGGAGTTACACAAGAGTGTAAGGGATCATTTGAAATGTATTTAACATAAAAAAATCGTATAACCCTTAAGGGAGATAGGGTAACTTTTTTTGTATTTGTGTTAAACTAGAGAGAGAGAGAGGTTTAAAAAATTTAAGCGGTAATTATTAAAGATTAAGAGTTTCCGCAAACAGATTGCAATGATTGTTTTTTACATGTTACCAGATATAGTACAGTTGAGGTTAAACATATGTATTTTAAATACCTTTCAGTTGATACACCACACTCTTAAGTACCTCCCCCCACTTAAAAATGAGCTTTGAGAAACTTCAGATGGAATGCAGCTGGTCTCGTATTTAAGCTTGAGGTCGCTAATTAAATGATAGAAATGAGTCAACAAATTTTGCAATGTTTTCGCTTGTTTGAAAGCGTCAAGGTAACAACCCCACCTCCCTATCTCCACACTAAGCAGCAATTAGCTAATAACTTGTTCTGAAGAAAATTATTATTAACGAATCACCAAATGGTGCCCAATGTCCCGAATAGGATAATATAGATAAGCCTATCATGCAAGGCAGTGTCAAATGCCTTCTCTATGTCTGTAACTATAACTCATGTTGATTTTGTTTTTTTTTTTAATATTTGATGTGGGCTTTTTTAAATATCTGATGACATATGCTTCGTGTTAACAGATTTTGTCGGAGGCAGGCGAGAGAGCTTAGTAAATGTTTTTATCTCATCCGGGGAGGTGTAAGGGTGTGCGCGCTGAAAAGGTGATGGCCAGTCAAATATATTATAAAAAGTCGAAAGTGGAGACATGAAACTTGGAACATTCAAAAATTCATCCATGATGCATTTTCGTGTTTGACATGATTTTTAAATCTGAAATTAATAGCAATAAAATTTTTTTGCAATTTTTAAGCGTCAAAGATTTTAGAAAAGAACAAGTTCCAATCGATAATCTCGCACGAATTGCGTAGGCGGTTTCCAAAAACAGAGAAGTCGACAGAGCGGCCATCTTGCTCGACAAATTCAATCGCTTCTAGAGACAATTAACTGGGACACAATGGTTGGGAATGGCAATTTAGAGCCCATATGACCAACAACCTTTTAAATACTTTTCGCTGAGATGAATTATATCTGAGATACATTGTAGAGATATAAATAATAACAAGTGGCTATACAAAAAAAACCAACACAATTAACCATATACATTTTGCGCCGAGCCCGTGAAATTGACCAAGACAACATGTATAATCGATAAATAAATGTTACTATTATTATTATTATTAAATGAACGTTCGATCTTCTGAGTGTGTAATTTTACCTCACTTGGTATCTGTTTATTAGTCCAAGACGAAGCATTACACATAAATTTGTCCTGCAGGGTCACCGATACAACCCTACCGCAACTTGTTGAGTGCAGTTACCTGCTGTCAATTGTCACTTGATCTATTTTTGTTATTATTTGTATTTTCTTAGCATTTTTAAACATTTATCATAATATTCTAATATGGGACTTAAATAAATGTTATCTAGTTCAACTACTATTGTATAAAAATAGAGATTATAATAAATTGTATTAGTTAATAATTTAAACTATTTTATATACCACATTTTAAGGCATGGAAATTCCGAATGTAACATCACCTGAGCACCGATGTGGAATATGTCAAGATACCATAACAGATATTTTTCTAAGCGACGAGAAAAATAACGAAACGAGTAATCAGCTTAGCTGTAATCTATGTTTTCGTCAATTTGCAGACTCTACTTTACGGCTTCTGCATGAAAAGAGTCATTTCGATACTAACGAAAGTGTCGAAAATATATTTGCATGCTTAAATTGTATTAAAGAGCAAAACGATGTTGCTACATTATTGCAACCGACTCAACATCACCTGGAAAAACCCTTTCAGTGTACTGACTGTCCGAAAAACTTTATATCCGAGGTCTGGTACCAGAAGCACAGACGCGACCATCTCGATCGAATAGTGTATTTCTGCAAGCCATGCGGAACATCGTTTATAGGCGAGAAAAGGTACAAATTTCAATTATTTTCTTTATATTTAACAATAAAATAATATTAATTGCAGATTTAAAGAACACAACAAAATACACAAAACCACGGAAAACCAAACAAAAACATTTGAAAAACAGTCGAAGTCACACATTGAACAAGATCAGATGAAAGTGCAATTTCTAGACAAATGTGTCCTATGTTCCACTAGACTTCAGGACATTACTGACATTAGAAACAGTCTATATACAAACACAACTGGTGATGAGGATGTCTGCAGAATATGTTTTCGACGATTTGCAACAAAGCTAAAATTAGAAAATCATTTGCAAAATCATTTCAAAGAAAGTCACAAAGGTGTAGGCTTTGCATGTTCTAAGTGTTCGGGAACAATAAAGAAAACCTCCACAAGTCCTAGCAAAACTACTATGCACCATTTACTGATTTGCAGTATTTGTGGAATTGGATTCGGATTAAAATCTGATTTGAGACGACATCGTCGGGACCATTTCGATAGAGTTGTGTTTAAGTGCATGAAGTGCAGTGCTTTCTTTGTGGGGGACACGGAATTTCGGTTACACTCAAGAAAAAAGTGTAAACTAACTTCAATAAAATCTAACGACCGTCGTCAAACCAGATTAAAATCAAAAGTACAATTCAAGTGTATCAGATGCACTAAAACGTTTGAAACGGAACAAGAGAGTGAGGGCCATAAGTTAAAGTGTAAAGAACATGTATCATTTCTAAAGTGTCAAGTGTGCTTGACCACTTTTTCGACTCAGACAGCTTATGGAAAACACATGGAGGAATGTCATGCACCAAATGTTGAAAGGCAGTACAGGTGTTCAGTTTGTGATGTGATTTTCGATAGTAGTCACCGAAAAGAATGGATAAATCACACAAAAAACCACTTCCGTGTTTCGAGGCCACTATTTCAGTGTCATATGTGTGACGATCAGTTTTACAGTGGTGTATTACTAACAAAACATATGGAAAATCATTACACTGACCAGTCGTCACAGACGATTGATCAAAATGATATAAATACATCTGAAACTGTAATAGAGGTAAAACCGGAAGAGCGTGATGATTCTATACAAACGCAGGAACCGCTAGGGGTACCGTCAGAATTTATAATTGAATATACAGATAATCATTGTGATGATATAGATATCGCGACATCTAGTGAGGACGAAGACGAAAAATTCGATATAGTCTCCAAATGTGTCAGTATGGTACAAGAAAGTCAACAACAAAACGTTCGACCGCCTGCTGTGACTAAATCTGGTGATTTGATGTGTGCGATTTGTACCAAAGTTGTTGACGATGTGTTTCGGTCAGACGCAGAAATTGCTCAAGAGCTGGCCGAAAATAAATCGTGCAATTGCATTGTATGCTTTCGATATTTTTCAAGTGTTTCACGAGTTCGCCGGCACGAACGTACACATTTTAGTGGGGGCGATAAAAAGACGTGGATTGCTTGCAGAGCTTGTGCCAATACCAATGCCACGTTCTATGTGCCCCTAAGTCAAGAGGAATCGAATTCACTTACTACCGCAGAAGACAGTTTTCACTGTACACTCTGTTCAAAAACATTTAAATTGCAAAATTCTTTTCGATTGCATATGCGCGATCACATGGACAGATCTGCACACTTTTGTGGAATTTGCGCCAAACCAATTGTTGGACAACGTCGATATCGATCACACGTTTATCACCACAGAAATCCACCGAAACACAACGAAGTATTTGAATGTGCATATTGTGGCAAGAAATTTAATCGCAAGACTAAGCTAACGACTCATGTCCGAACTCACGTTACCGAGAATCACTACCAATGTCCACAATGTCCGGTGGTGCTTAAGACTCGGGACTACCTGCGTCAACATATTCAGTTGCATTCCGGTAAACGAGACTACACGTGTGACTATTGTGGAAAAACATTTTTCCGAAATTCAGCGTTGACACGTCATTTGCGATCACACACCAAAGAGAAACCGTTTCAGTGCAGCGTGTGCGCTAAAGCATTTCCGTATGCCGAAGGTTTGGCAGTACACACACGGATTCATACTGGTGAACGACCATTCCAGTGTGATAAATGCGAGAAGAATTACAAAGACTACTCTGATCTGAGACGACACAAGCGCGTGCATGGCGGCATCGAGAAGAAATTTCAGTGTGACTTGTGTGATATGCGATTCTACGAGAACAAATTTTTGCGGACGCATCGTTTAGCAGTACATCGTATGGCACCGTTTTAGCGAATCGTTTTTTTTTAAATTACATATAAGAATTTTAGAAAATAAATATGAATGTAAGATTTGTGTAAATGTATGTATTTGCTTTATTTATAGCATCTAAGGTTAATAACAGCGCGCATTTTCAACAAAAATACAAATTTCCTAATTCCCTTAGTTTTAATGTTTGTATACATATAAATTTAATTAAAAAATATAATAACAGCAGCTTGGTACATGGCTTATAATTCCTCTAGCGCTCCGTTTTCTCGACGTTGCGCCTTGCACAAACTGTGGGGATGCGTCTGGCTCGAAGATGTAGTAGTGTGTGTGTGTGTGTCCTTGATGTTTCCGATTCGTAGTTATGTTATTTTGATTGACTCGGCTATATCCAGTACAAGGTGTTCAGCCGGCTTTGAATATGACGAAGTTTGTTTCTTGTTGGGGTGGATTTCCAAATTTGCACATTTCGGAATTTTTTCCTGGCGTACGCAACAATAACAGTTATTTTGATATAGTCGATGTTAAACTTTTTTGCTGCTACCATTTCTCATTTGATCCTGTAATCCCTTGTGGGACAGTGTGCGATGCGATGCCACACACAGGATTCATTGACCATTACTGGTCAGGTCATGCTAATTTGCTTTTTGTGCTGTGCTCCTATTGGAGCTACTGTGCTCTAACACTCGCCCCGATTGTTAGGAGTCCTAATTTGACCTGATGCGACTCTCACAACTTTGCAGGGCTAATGCGTATATTTTTAAGAAATCTCTATCCACCGAGATTTATGGTTATTATGATTTAATGGCATTAATGTTCCGTTAAAATCAATAACCTATTTCAGAAATAGGCATTAATAGCAAGAGGAACCTACTGATTTGAAGTTCTACATTCGAAAAGCACTTCGGTGTGCCTGGACGGCGACTTCCCATCAACCAGCCAACGCCCTAACCTACTCGACTATGGCTATGATGGTTATCGCTACCAACGAACATAATATTATTTTTATAGAATCCGTAAGAAGATGCCGGACTGTGTTTGGTGTTCTTGATGAATTTGATTACCCTTTTTAGATAGTCAGATACAATTTCGATTATTCCATAAAGAGTGGCGGCAGTGTCCTATTCTTAGAGATTATGGTTCATCATTCGACTTAAAATTTGATGCGTTGAGTTTTGTCGAAAAAAGGCATTCCTTTCTTTCGTCTACGGCAAGACCACATCTCTCTGTAGGTTTAGATTCGTCAGTGAATTATATATTAATTGATCGTATCTCGTAGAGTACATTAGCATTAATAAATGTTTTGTCACTCACTCAAGAAATTAGAGATGAAATGGAGAATAGAGCTTTCTATCACCCATATCTTTTGTTTACAAACATAATTAAATTACTTAAACCAGATTTTATTCAAAATATTTAATCTTTTCAACAATATTCTACTTAACTACAAACATCACATGGACCCCATTTAATAAAGGGAGTAGAACCTGAATATCCGATATTAGACAGTATTGAAACTATCGGAGAAACACAGCAAAAAGCTGATTACGGGACTAAAAAAGCAAGTGCCTGACATATGACGCCACAATACAGACAAGAGAATACTTAATAAGCTGATTCTGGTCGCTGTTGAAGAAACTGAAAAAATTGTATACATAGATGCATTGATCTTCCGTTTTTTCAGAGACCGGTCTAATTTCAATCTTTTCAGACGGAGAAGTAGATTCAAAAATGGAAAATATATAGAGCAGCTGATCCAGACGAAGCTTCTAATCTAGTCAAACCAGCTTATCGATCCAGACTGCTACAGCTTTATATCATCGTACATAAAGTGGTTAAGTTAAGTTAATGGGCTTTTAAGTTTATAAAACAGTAAATAGTAAAACAGTAAATACTAATAATTGAATAATTAATTGACGAATTAAAAAAAACAACTCGAATTAAAAAAAAAAGAAAAACAACCCGCGTGATTCTCTGATTGGACTGAACACGCACTGGACAATCTCTTCAGATCTTCGACAGTGGTGGCATGTTCCTAGGAATATTATAATTATCAACTGTTTCTCGATAGAGACCCCAGTCACTTTTCCTCGGGTTACTATGATCAGGTAAGTTGGTAATGATTTCTGAGTTTAAGTTGAATACGAATTTTCCGCGGCAAAATTTAAACATGGTAGGGTCAATTTGACCTACTTGTGACCACTATGTTTCCCTTAATGGGCGGTGGTTGGAATCAATTTTGTATTGTGTCATACCCCACTAAACTTTTCTTGTGTATTTTGACCCGCTAAACATGAAAATGTCAACAGTTTTTTTGAGATATGATTTAAATAAAAAAAAAAAACAAAAAAAAACTAACATAGTTCTACATTATTGAACATAGCTTTAGTTGGAATTAACCGATATGGTACATTTTTGACGAGTCCTAGTTTTATGCGCCATTTTGACTAGATTTTATATTGTGTCTGTCCACTGTTATATTTTCCGTCTTAGGCCAGTTCTTTTATATGTAATGCTCTGTACGAGAGCGGTTGTCCCATACATACATAGAAAGCAGCAGTATTTAGTGTAACCACCTTGCAATCCACAGAACATTGCGACGACTTTGATATCACAAAAAACTTTCCAGTCGTGCTCTTCATATTTAATTTTTTTTTAACAGTTTAGCCATTATATCATATGATTCTTTCATATTGATCAAAAACCGTCAATACCAATCGCACATGTTCGTATCGACAGTTTTTTAGTTTCCAATGTGCAATAAAACCGATTTTAAACTATCTTTAGATTAGATTTATTATTGAATTCGAAAAATACATAAGAATATTGGTCCATTGTGCAACTTCATTTTTTATTGATCCTCGATTGGTAGATCTTCTTCCGAAAACCAGTTTGTTCTCTCAACGAAGCCTGTGATGCTCTTGAGACTGGATTCTTTGATGACATCGAGTGCAGTTACTGGTATGCCTAGGTGCAATGTTCTGTTCCTCTGGAGCATTGGGAACTGAAATAGAAAGTTTTTCAGTGTTTCGTCCATGTTACAACCTCTGCATAAGCTCAGATTTTGTAGAGGTGGTTTCTAAAACAATGACCTATTAGTATATTTACCTTTTTTTAAGCTTACGCTTGCGTAACTCCCATTTCAATAGTGATTATGGTGGAGGCCAAGCTCCAATTTCGATTATGATCAACCTCATGGTTTACATCACTTCTGGTATGAGTCTGATTATTAAATATGTAGTTTGGGAAGTGGTTACTCAGATGTATCTATGGTTTCTGTGATCAGGTAAGTTGGTAATGATTTCTGAGTTTAAGTTTAATTCGAAATTTCCGCCGAAACACGCCAATCTGTGATAGAATGGGCATGTCATACAGTTCTCCAATCTCGCTGAATAGTCCAGAAACATCGTGGCAAAATCATATGTTGTCTGTATTGTCTGTAATATTTTGCGTTGGGAAATCGCGCCTCGGCTTAGACCAGGCCAATGGCTATATGTTTATTATTCTGTGATAATAAAGACTCAAATTGAAATTTTACGAAATGATATGAGAACCAGATAATAAGTCACATTATGAAAATATCATTACATAAAAATCTGGATTGCTTTTGATTTGAATAGAAAGACGAAATAAAATTAAATCACACCGAAAACACACTACAAAACAAAATTAACAAGATAAGCAGAGGACTCAGGAAATATCGTATGCTAAAACTGAAAAGGATTCAATGGAAGGCCCTACGTATATTCCTTGGACTAATGAAATCAACAAACTCATGTTTAAAAGAGAAGTTGGGACAGTTAGGACATCATGAAAACACAAAAGGCCTTCTCACTATACTCTACTCTAATCCTCAGCAACATGGATATACACGGATGGATCCTTAAACAGTTCTGGTGCTTTTTACAATAACCGAAACTGACAAAAAATATTCAAAAGTTGGTCTTTTACTTCTAAAATGCACAGCAAACTAACGGTATAGCTGTCACAATAAAAAGTAAACCTGATATTATTGAATTCTACAATTCAACGAAAGAGAAAGTTGATACAATCGACAAAATGCTATCTACGTACAATTGCATATCGATCGAATTTCTTTTTTTACAACATTTTAATTGTTGCAGTTCACAGTGCATATCTTGCATATACACTATCTTCCAGAATTGAAAAACCAATCTGATTCCCGCAAGATATTTCTGAAAGCCTTGGGAAAAAGCTGGTAATGCTATTCATTCAGACAAGATCCATCAACCCAATGGTCGTAATGTTTTCCAATATTCGAAGCGGTATGCTAGGATCCGTCACAACTGATTTTGATTGAAAATGACCAAAAATCGCGGTAAAAGTGGACGACAAAGAATAATTGGTAAAAGTCACTCGCGCCTGGTGTCACTCACCGGAAGAAACGGAATACTCGTAAATGTAATTTGCAACATCCCAATTTGTTCATGCAGTTACCCTAACCAAGTGTGGACATTATAATTAGTTTGTAATTTTATGTATATAATTAAAATGAACTAGTCTTGTATCACAGACTGTTGTAACATATTTAACGTAGTTAGGTTAGCCATTCGTTTTTCAAGGATTCTGATATTGGAATGCTGATGTAGAGAAAATACTCTTCTAAAATATCCGAGCATTAAACTTGGCCAGCCTGTCGCACCCGTACTGGTCCCGTCCACCAAAGAAGATGTTGATGAAGTATCTCTGGTTCTACTCCACGTTTCACGCAATCGTTCTCTACTGAACAGTGTATTGTGTTCCGCCCTACACGTCTAACATGAAGTTCATCGGCGTATGTATAATTTAGAGTAAATTTGTATATTCTTTTGCTTTGAAAGGAGATCTATTTTGTGAACTGATGCGAAAAAGTAGAAGAAGAATAAAATATAATAAGTATTGTATTGCGAATAGATTCAAAGTTTTTTAGAGTTGTGAATTGAATGAATTTAACATATAAATCCCGAACCGCTAATTTATTATGCGCACCGAGCGTTACATATTGTTTAATTTGTACTAGATATCTAAAAAAAACAATTAAATATAAAAATAATATAAAACACAAAAACTTCGATATAGTCACAACTGATCCATGCATATAATTGATAAATTAAAGAAATTGTTTTAAACTTATTGCAGCATTTTCATTTTTACTTGGAGATTTTCAATTAAAGGGTATGAATACAAAATTAAAGTATTAGAAAAAAAAACAAATACTTTGGATTTTAATGGTTTTGAGGATACTATCTTAAAAACTTTCCTAGATTATATAATAATTTTAAGTAGTTTAGTAGTACTTTAAAATTTCCAAAATGTCTACATTATTTTATATTCAAGAATTTTCCTGTTTGAAACGGCTATTGTTAAAAGAAACACATTACAATATATCTAATTATATATATGTAGGTATAACACATAAACCAGGAGTTCACGCCCTCTAACCTTCTTTTTTATTTAATAAATAATCTGCGCTTCGTGCGCAACCACTTTGTTTGTATAATATCACTTTATAATCGAGCATATTACTTACGTCATCGTCAATTGTTTTATCAGGCAATAAGCAATATATTGCTGAATGTATCACATTTATATTTATATACGTAAATAAATAGATTAAAAGCGATTATTATAAACATTAAATATAACACAGAACTTAAATCTATTTATAGGCGCGATAAAAAGTGCTGTCTTCTCGTATTTTAAACAAATCTTTTTTTTTATGAGGAATATATATATATATGCTCAACTTCAAAGCACGCAGACAGTTAAATAAATAAAGATGTTTATTATTATTTCATGAATTTAATCGATTATTTGTGGTTTTCATTAAACAAATTAATAAGTGTAAATTTTGTTTTATTTTGTAGAAATTACATGAAACAAAAAAAAAATCAATATGGACTACAATGTAATGAGGAATTGAAATAAAGGTATGTATTTCCTAATGACGCCATAGTTGAAAGGGACAACGCGTGACTAGCGGACGGGAGATCCCCGATCAGATTCCCAACATATCAAAACTACAGCTATTCATAGCCTATTTACGAATATCGGGACATTGATGCCATGAATGTAAA
>JANSTU010050986.1:0-21286 GCA_027564075.1 Bolitophila hybrida
TCATGTTTATATGTGTGTGCATTTATAGTATATAATATATTGAGATAAAGGTTAATCTAAAGTGACTTTAGAGCAAAAGGTATTTCGTCTATATATATATACTAATTATGATTGACGTAATGCTTTTGAGACAAAAAACAGTCATAATTTGTTAAAATGTGTACAATTAGGCGCCAATGCTTATAATGTGGTTAGTTTTGATTTTAGCTTTAAACCAGCAGTGACTGGGAATTGCTGTCGAAGCCCTTCCGACAAGCATTGCACAGCTTGAAGAATGTGTAATACAAGTATGTATAACACAAGTATGTATGGCACAAGTTTATGGATTACCATTAAAATAAATCTAAAATAATCAGAAATAGATATAATATGAGTGCTGACTTTTCTATATATGTATATACAGCAAAAAAAGCTGCTGCTCAACAAATTCCTCCTCGACATAGGAATGTCATCGCTAAACCGGTGGATTGCTCTGAAGCCCGTCCAACTTTTTTTTCCTTTTCCTTTTTGTAATATGTGTACAAATAAATCAAAAAAAAATATTTTTGACAATCGTCGAATGGGTCCGAGCTTTAAATTTTACTTCACTAGTCTTTTTAATGGTCGATGCTCTGCTAATTTTATAGATTACCATTAAAATCATCGAAAGGGCGCAGAGTAAATATGGTAAAAACATAATCGGAAATAGTTAGAATGTATATATATATACATATATGCACAGTTGAACACGTTCCTATATTTATAGAAAATTCGCAAGGTGCTGTTTAACAAATTCCTCCACGGCTCAGCATAGGAATGTCATCACAGCAAAACCATGCTTATAAAACGATAATTTGTGTCATCGCCAAACCGGTTGATTGCGCTCAAACGCGCGCGCACACTTTAAAAACGTTAAATATAAAATATATATATGCGCTCGGGCACGCACTCAAAATTGCTGTCGCACGTTAAAAAAACACACACACCAAATAATTCTGCGAAGGCACGCGCTCATGAAGTGGGTTGGTTTTATTGAGTATATATCAGCAACAGCACGAGCTCAACATTTATTTTATTTAAATACTTGCACTTATATGCTATATATATATATATATTTATATGACAACAAAAAGAACTCAATTTCAATCGCTGACGCAAATGAACAGATAAAAATAATGCATACATAAGTTTGCAATAGTCAAACGCACTTAAAACTTATATAAATAAAAAATATATGCGTTATGTTGTGGACTCAAGTGGGATGAAGCTATCTCAACAACATATTTTATGCAAAACCTAACAGTGCTTATAGAAAGCATAAGCAGATTTTCTATTTTATATGTTGTATGAATAATCAAAATAACATACAGCTTTCTAAATTATTATTGAATTTACACGAGATTCATTTAAAAAGTTGAGGCAAAACTGAGTGTTGTTTTGGATGTTGAAGTGAGTGCAAAATTCAAGAAAATATTTAGTAAATATTTACAGTTTTCCTAATTGTTATTGAATTTAGTTCGAAAAGTGTATACACAATTGAGACAAACATTGTTTCAGATGTTAAACTGAGCGCCCATTCGACAAAAAAACTATACAGTAAATATTTATCGTGTTTGTTTTCGTTTAATCATATATGAAATAACCTCCTACTATAGACCAAAAAACAAGGTATACATATTTCTATTTCCTAATCGCTTCAACCTGTTTAATAACTCGATTATAAGCAACACTGCATAACGGCGAGCTTGTTCGCATGCAATCTTGTTCGATCGAATTTAATTAAAGTGCACGTTCTGTGTGTGAATGTACCGGTACACACCTATAAAACACTGTAAAAAATACAATTACACGAAAAACCGAATGTCTTGAAGCAGGCCAGAGTCTGAGTATTAATTTAAAGGTGCGCGAGCTTTATACTGCACGGTAGCTCTCTCGCAGGAAATGTTAGGCACCCGAATCGACACACTTGTGCAGCATTGCATGTATACCATTGTCTATATTGAATGCACCAACACAACGAATGACCTTTGGCTGTAATGACGTCATGGCAAAGGCCGAACGCAAAACTTGTATTTAGAGGTGTGTGTGTGTGTGTGTATTGTTATTATTATTGTGATTGTAATTCTTAAGACGAACAGGCGAAGAACGGAACGCATGTTAAAGTATAGGTAGATACGTGCGAGTCGTAAATACTTTTTTTATAAGCCGGTGAACCTTCGAGGAATCATTGAGTCATGCAATTTAGTTTTTTTACCGAGTTTTTTATTGTCTTGTTTTTATGTCAGAGAATTTATTTTACATACAGTTTAATCGAACGGGAAGTGAGCGCACACGCGGAAGAGAGGTATAAAATACATTTTATCGTATAGCATATTTTTACTATTTATATATATTATATATTAATCTATATTTAAGGTTCTAAAAAAATATTAAATTGTCGTGGGTGAAAAGGCCCTAATATTAATAAACACTGATTTCCACATTTATCCTCCAGCAAATAATATTTATGTTGTATTAATGGGGGTGCCCACACCTTGCACCCACACATCAAACGAACGCAACATACCTATTTATAGCAATATATAGTATACAAACACAAAAAACCGATGCACATCATTTAAATTAAAAAATGCCTGTTTGTTTGCATTCAGTTTGCTCATATTTAAATTTGTACGCTTGAGCCCGCCATTTCATCCTCCGGCAAATTGTTGCCAAACCACCCCCGGTGCGTGCGTTGGGTCGACCGCCTACCGTGCGCTACACAAATTGATAAAAGCCATCCTTGCATAGACCATTATTTAAATCCACGCACACGTGTACATTTAACTTATCTGGTCGCTCATACCATCGCCCCAAAAAATGTATTCTATTCAAAGTTTTTCCCCTAAACGAATTTACCTCCATCTAGACGGGTTTGAGCAAATAATGCTATATGGGTATACAAATAAATAAAATACACATTTTCGAGGGTTGGGAGGTATGTCAAAATAGAAAGCCCCACACGCCAATACGCAATGGATTTTAGAGACGCGAGGCCTCGACATCGAGTCAACGTACTATAACATATATACGCGGGAATTCATCTTGACAAACAGCTTATCATGGTCTATTTAAGGGCGCCAAACGCAAAAAACCCACACATTCGTTCGCCCAGTTTGATCTTTACTGTTGCCATCGCATAATGTTTATTTTCAGGGAGATGCTTATATAAACAATAGCAAACCGCCCCCTACTCCCCGGGCACCCACTCACACATCTGTGTACTGGGGTTGATTTAATTGGAAAAGCAAACACAGCGCGCATGTTTTTTGTGTTTGTGTGCTTGTTGTTGAGAGTGTGTTTTTAGGATGAATCATACTTTTAACTATAAACGAAGGGTTGATGGATCTGATGGCAGGGTGTGTCGGTTTGTTTTGGTTTCCGGTATATATACTCTGGCAATAAAGGGAGATTAACACATTTCGATGTTTTGCGTGGTTGTTTTGTTTTCGTATGTGATAAACGATAAAATCGATTAATTTTCTGATAAAGCGTATCGTTTGCACCCCGGAAGAAATCTCTTTTCCGGTTGAGCACGTGACTCACACGTGCAATTTAAGCTCGATAGGAACGCACAAATATCGATATTAAGTAAGTAATATATACCTAATTAATAGCAACAAAAGTTATTTTTAAAATTATTATTTAATTTATTCCAAAAAATCAAGAAAACATACTTAATGTTTAACATAGTATATATAATCGAAATGATATACATTAATATATTTGTATAATCGATGTTTTCTCAATAATCTCACATGGCTACATAGAAGAACTTGGGGTTAGCGCGATGACGTAACTTTACCAATTTTCTATATATATAAATATACGATGGAAAAAAACACCTAGCATTTTTCATCCAAAGTCAGCACCCTCTTTATTATATATATATTCTCCTGAGGGCTTTCACAGACGTCACTAAAACACCACCCTTCACAACCGAACTAATAAATATTAAAGGATGTAGATATATCTTGCCATTCACATCGAGCTATATGTATATCAAAAACCGTTTTCCATCAAAACCGACGGCGGATTTAATATAATTTATTATCTGATGCGGTACGCGTCAAGTTACCTTTTCCGGTTTTTGCATTTCTCGGAAATTATATGTGTTTTTTTGGAAATTGGTTTCGTTTATAATCTGTTATACAGCAAAAAACACATTTGATTAAAAAATAAACTCAAGTGCAGAATTATACAAAAAAAATACACATATCTATATAAAATAGAAAAGTCCATTGAGATTAGATTAGTGCTTAACCTTGATGTCTGATCTGAATCACGACACATTGCCACACATTATAAACAAACAAATACAAATACTGTACTTTATTTAAAAATAAAAGAAATTCGAAATGTACAATTAGTCGCTGGACACACCGGTTTCTTTGAAAATAACCTTGAGTAACATCTTATAACCATAACAAAAAGATAATTAATTTAAATACGCGCAAAATAGTTCCTTGTTCCGGATTTACGCAATTTTGCGTTCGATCGCGGACAACGATCTTGATCATTTTCATGCCATAAATGAATGACGATCTCGTTCGTGCAAAAGTGCTTTAGGCTATTTATGGACAAGTCATTTGTTAATTAGTTTTATCGCGAGTGATCGCTTAGTAGTTGTTGTTCGCGTATATACTATAATCATTTGTAACGTATTTTATTGCTTTTCATGAGAGTGTGTGCCTTTTAGGGTAATTAGAGCGATAAGTTGAGCCAATGTGCTTATCATTTTATATATATTGTGATTTTACTTCTGTGGTGGTTTTTCACGACGCGGATTTTATAAACTTTTGTAATATTAGCAGTGTGGTCAAAAATGCACAAATTTTAATTTATCATGTATAAAAAAGTTAAAATACTTACCAATAAAATCAAAGGTCTCCTGAAAGTACTGCTTGATGTTCTGGTGCGGCGTATCACTGGCCGGTATCTGTTTGTAGTGTCGGCCCGCAGTGCACAGGTGCTGTTTTTGAGTGGCAGCCGGTGGATGGCAGGTAATGTTTAGTACACAGTCGGCGCCCACGTTTGTCGGGTCGGTGGCATCGCTGCCGTTGCCCAGCAACAAGTGCGGGAATACCGGTGACGCGGGATACGTTTCAATGTCTGAAAAAAAAATACGAACATCGGTAAAAAAAAAAAAAAATGATTTAACAGCTATCGTGTGAAATTTGCCATTAATCAATTAGAAAAGCATTTGCTCGCCCAGGATTATATGGGGTTGATTATGTTGTGAGTCATTGATACACGCACGGACATTGAAACCCTTGCACGCGCGTCAAGGGTGAGTGTTGAAGTGAATCAATGAAACGTTCAATTACAGTTGTTAACTTATTTCCAATCAATATATTGTGTCGTCTATACGACGACGGGCAATATATAATACGGGTTGTTATCTAGAGCGAACGCACACTTACGCACTGCAGGCATCATCGAACAGGAGCGCATTGACTATGTTGTTCGTATATATATATATATTGGAAGAAATCGTTTAAGTGCGACGAATTTGTTCATTTGTGTTGTTTGTGATCTGCGTCATGTTATAGAAGATGGTATATACATATGTTTCGCTTATACTATTTATTGTTCATGTAATTGTGCAGTGAAATCATCATGATTATCTGTATTGTCTTTAATGGCTAATGTATAATTGTTGATATTGTCGAATGGGATGTCAGAGTAGTGGTCAAATGAGATATAAAACAAGTGTGATCTTTAGGGGATTGAAATGTAAATTTATAATTTATGAAATAGGTGTGGGAAATGTTGTATTTCTTATTATTGTAGAATGGGCTTTGAATGAAATCAAACCTGATTTTATAAATAGATAAATGATTTTTTTTGCATATATATATGTGCTTGTGTAAATGTGCATAAAATGTGTATATACATATATGAGTAATATTGTCGAATGGGTTGTGAAAACTAATTCGCATAAAATTTGCAGAAACGAACTTTCTCCTAATTATATTTTCAGCATATATTTATGTATATACAGCTCATGATGTCTAAGACAATCTCTCCCGATCGACGAAACATAGACCGTAGTCGCATGATTCACGTTTCCGTTCAATAAATTAACGATCGTCATGGAAATGCACATGCACGCGCAACCATTCAACCAAAGTCGTTGTTATAATATCAAAAAAAATGTATAAATAATATAAAATAGAGCACTTTAGAGCTGTGTGAGTTTCTATATACTTTTATATTTATATATCTAACAAATACATGTAATGTCACGCGCGCGTACACGGTTCTCTCGTGTCAGAATGCAATAATTTGAAACTTCACTGTAATTGCTGGTTTCCTTTTGTAGATAATAATATTTATGTGTATGTGTGTGTAATATAGATTACGATTAGGGGAACGATTGTGTCCACGCAGCAATGACGCGATGCAACGAAGGCGACGACCGAGCGACATGAGGCGACGTTAAAATATATATTCAAAACACGTGTTCTCTAAGTCACCAACACACGATTATTGCCCTATACAATGTATATTTAGTATACAGATACAAAAATTGCGCCAAATTGCATTTTTACAAGGGAAAATATTTCATTCAAGCAACAGAAACAAAAATGACGTACTATAGATAGTATTGCACCATTCGCACACTTCCTGCGTTCAAGTAAACACGACCAACAAAACGTAATATTAAAAAAACAACTATTTCGACAGACATAGCGAATGTTGGTGTCGTTCATGCGTGTGTATACAATATATACTTGTTGCATAAATATAGACATATATTTTATAGTTATATAGCCCATGCATATTTTGTAATATGTTTATATAGCCGGTTGCGCAGATGTCTTTACGAAACATCAGTCGAAAATGAGCAACGCAACCACGAAACTAGAAAGAGAGTGAGTGCATGAGAATGTGCAGCCCTCCAAAGTTTATTCTGAAAATAGATTCAATTTCAAGGGGACGAAACCACTGCAATTTTATTAACAAGATTACTAATTTTTAAAAAACTAAAAAGAACAAAAGATAAATATAAACAAGGTATTATTATACCTGACAAAAATAAGTATTTGAAATATGAAAATTTTACTGAAAACAAACTCGACTAATATCGATTAAAATTTGATATGAAGAAATGCCAATAAATCATCGGCCGGGCGATCTTATAAATGTCATTTAAAATATAGCATGTGATAAAAAAAACAATATATACTCACAAAAATCTTCAAACATATAATTCTCATCTCAAAAACAAAGTCGCAATAGATATTTGAAAAAAAAAACAAACATAATCCTCATTTAGAAAAATAAACAATCCAATTATAAATAATAAAAAAATATGAACAAATAAATGTACAAAACCAATAATCTGTTTTATATTTCGTCTTGTCGTATTTGTATATTTTGTCGTCGAGACCCTGAGAATAGGCACGTGTTATTCGTTAATTAAATTGTGATGACTAATCATCAAGCACAGACGCGTGCGAGTACGAGTACACTTGTTGTCTTAGCACCTTATTACAGAGTTATTATGTATATATTTATATGTAGTTGTATACTATATAACTACTCGTATATTTTTTAATAAGTGCAAAAATTGATAATACGATTTTATTAAGCAAATAAATACACATTTATGTGAATGACAAACATTCTCGTCGAATGGGTATGCACACGGTGTGTCAGTGTTTGTGTGTGAATTCTAATCGAAAATCATGAATTAATCATAAGTTGTACACAAACGAAAGACACGCGTTTACAAGAGATGACTAATATTTTAGAGTAATGAGATGTATAGAAAAAAAGGTATCAATATTTTATATAGGAGTAATTTCTTGGTGTATATTAACATTTTTATTTAGTATAATTAAAATTGAGCGGGGAATTGTACAGCTACATAAATATGTTATTAAAAATAGTAATATTTATTATACCCATTCGACAAACAAAATATATTTTTACAACCCATCCGACGATTATTTATTAAAAATAAAAAATCTTGAAAAAATATCTATCAGCACTTGCAGATTGTGTCTGGCACATCTCGTCTAACACTAGCAAGCCCCAAATAATGAATATAATATATAAAATGTATATTAGATACAGAAATGTACACACACACAGACAACTGTAAGCATGCATATATATATATATATATACAAACAATAAACATTGCCATTTGCGCGAGCTTACCGTCAATGAAACGGGCATTTTGCGCACGAACAAAAAATCTCTTTGATGTCTGCGTTTCATTGCGACGCAAAAATGACTCAGTGCATAGTCGTACTTTATATATAATTTCTATATACATATTGCATAGAATATGTTTATCTCATACTGAATCACATTTTAGAAGCCAAAAGAATAACATCAGCGCGAGTGCAAAAAAAAAAGAATCTAAAAATATTTCAATGAGTGCGTGCGCGACTTTTTAATGTCGGCCAAATTAGCGAATTTTCCGCAAGGCATCTGAGACATAACGTCTTCTGCGACGCGGCGCGGGTATGTCAGTGGCTCGCTGAACTTAAAGGACAACAAAGAACGTTGCCCCGTATTTTTTTTATAGAAATTTATACACAAACGCACACACGCACGCAGGAATATATAGAGTCATCGGGCGCACGAGCGGTGGTCATTTTTGTTTCTACTTTTGAATTCATATGTTTGACAGCTTTGGCCGCGCGCAAATGTTTATTATTGTTATAGAGAGAGAGAGAGAGCAATGTGGGCGAAATCGCAAAAAACGTGTTCGGTCAGCGAAGGTTGTCAGTATAGTGATGTATTATTTTCTAACATAAAAAATAGATTTTTCTTATGCGTTGGACTCGTGCGCATTTATATCACAAATAGTTTTAAAATTTGACAACATGTATACTTTTTAAATTGCAGCTTTGTTTAGCAAAAACGTTTAGCTTAAAATAGATAATAAAATATTTATTTAAATCTTGCGATTGCATTATAATATAGTTGTCGCGGCCCAAAATACTTAATTTTCAACTAAAATACAATACATTCACAAATAAATACGCGTGGGTGCCTATAAAATGGAGCAATGACATAATCTAAAATATATAATATAAAAGTAAAGGCAAAGTGAATAAACTGACATCAAAATACACCCGCACAGAATCGCCTCCATTCAAAATCGGACGACACACAGAATGAAATAAGAAATATATACAAATAAGTATGTATACCGGAAAATAAAGAACTACATTTCTTGTAATAATCATGTTTAAAGCGTACCGTAGGTGGCGGCGGGACTAGAACAGCTGCGCGACAATGGTATCCGGGTGCCGGCCGGGAACATGGATTCTTCGCACGGTGAGGACATTTCCCGGTGTCGTCGATTGTTGTAGTCTTTGTGGTTTCCTGTAATTTTAAAATGATATATATATATATATATTATTATTATTGTGATAACTGATAAGCAATGATACCGGATTATAATGAGAAAAATTGTAGTTTAAAACTGAAAAACTGCTTCCTGTGTTCATGATTTGGTGATATTTGTTCTACATTTTATGTGACTATTTTTATTTTAATTGTTATTTTTAATCATTTTTGTATTTTTTTATCATGTTTCAAAGTTATAGGTTATTTTTCAATTTAAAAATGACTACTTTTCCGGTTTTCAGTGATAAGAATTGAGTTCATGCAATCATATTCCGTGACTTTACAATCACATAAACAAAACGGTGGGAAAAAAACGATAATTATTTAAAAACCGCATTATGTATTATAGTACATAGTATATAAATATATACATATATATATATATATATATATAAGATGTATATGTACATATCACACATTCATTTATTTTATTCTATACGCGCGAAAGTGATTCACATAATTGATAACCTCTTGACCTGCGCGCATGCAAATCAGGGACTTTTGCTGTGCGCGCCATACGATTTTTACTTGCGCTGTATGGAATTTAGTTGAGCTACAACTCGGCCAGTTATACAGAATATGGAAAAGAATGCAAACTTTTGTTTTATGTGTGAAAAAACATGTTTTAATAATGACTATTATTTTCTATTTCCAAGTTAATAATTTTATCAATATTATGTACATATTATGTTGTGCGAATCGAGGAAAAATCATTCTAAGGCCTGAAGTTAAATGCGGTTTAGAAAACAACTCCTAAAAACCAAAAACCCTAAACACATACCACTGAATGCTCGTAACATGCAGAAACCATAATTCTTTAAACCTACAACATACAAAGCTCGTTTAGCGAGAGGAATAATCAATTTTTCATATTTTTTTAACGTTAAACTCTGACAAATTGCATACATTTTAGTAAATAATACTCGTATATGTATATTATCGATATTTCTGAACATGAATTATGACTTCTGTGTTTTATAATTTTTTTGGTATCATTGGTACTCTTCATATCAATTTAGAAATTCATACCAAATTGTTAGTCAACAATATTCATAATTGACTTATTATAAATATGAAACCATATATTGAGAGCTGTCACACTTTGCCTCAGAAAGGATTTTAATTTTGACGGCTGTCACAATTTAATATATTCGATTTTTTTAATAGAAATTACATAAAAAATCAATTTTATGCTGGATATAGAATGTAATTACGTAAAAATACAATACCAATTCAAAATGACGGCCATTGTACATTACCCTATATATAAAATAGTATCATAAATGATTGTTCGTCGTGCTAGTTGTACAAACGACAAACAATTTAGGTGTACACGCGATCAATCCGCAGCGCATGCGATGATGATTCATTGCATCATAAATAGTTACAACAACAAAAACTATATCCAAAACTATACAGTTTTGTGTATTGTATGCGTTTCTGTCATATGTACTATATGTTTTTTTACTAATTATAGGAATTGTGACAAAGTTTAATACACCAAAGAAAAACAATGCAATTCGAGTTCAGCTGCGCTTTTCGTATACAACATGCTCATGTATAAAAATATATAATTATACCGTGAAAGGTCGTCGGGAGGCCCAGCTCGAGTTCCTCATCATGAAACATGTATTTATAATATATGCATGCGTATATAATCTATGGAATGGCAGGCATATATGCTTCTATATTTATTGCATGCTTCGCATGTGCGCAAAATATACACACTGGGCAGGCAGGCAGGCACAGACGCCCAGACATTTTGTGATTTCGAACGCAAAGGAATATTTTATTTATATATTTATGTTGTATGTTTGTGCTATGTATATATGCCTCGGTAAATGCCGCGTGCTTGTACCTCATTATGCTGTATGTTGAGAACGAGTTGGATATATAATATTGTAAGCATTCGCTTAGCCAAGGTATATATATAAATGCCAGTTTTCTTCTGCGTGTCTTGCTTTTTCTGTAAGTCTCGCGTTCTGCACAGCGCGCTTCTTATGGTTCCTTTGCTTTTTCTATAGAGACGGTGAGTTTCTTTTATATTATCGGTTGTCACGATGTATATATGCTTGCATTTGTACAATTATGTGCAAATAAGCGGTTAATGTTATTCATGGTGTTCAATGCGTATGAAAGATTGTCAGTGCGAAGGTCGTCCCATAAACCACCAGAATCCTCCATTCGAAATGGCTATACATTCCAAAATTTAGCAGTGAACGCACTCTCGGTCAATACCACAATAAATTGTCAACGCCTATAATGCCTATAAAATGACAAAGGGACAGCAAAAATAAACGTTGTTATTATTGTTATTAGTTTATAATAGCGTTGACAGCTTAACATGGTACGGAGTCAGAGTGCGTTCACTGAGTTTTCTTCGATGTTTATACTCATATATACAATATTTGATGTTATATTAACTTGTATTTGATTATAATGTCACAATCGGTGCAAATTTTAATTGAAGAAATCAAAAATATTCCATATTTAGAAAACCATTCACAATATATATTCATTATTCTCTGCCGTTTGTTTTGAATTACCTTTGTGTTATTTTTTTAAAGCCTTCGCAATAAAATAATAAAAAATTCATCTTCCACATAACTATACATCGATATACAAATCAATCTGCAAGTATTCACAAACACACCGTCATACGCCAGACTTTCATTGGCCAGTTCGTTTTGAAATCCATCGTAAACGCGAACGTACACCGTTTTTTTGTGAATGTGTGCGCAATGCATGCGCCGTGAATGGTTTCATCGTTTGTCGATGGCGTATGAGGCAGTATGACTCACTCTTGAGCTCTTGCGTATATGTAATCGCTCGTATATGTGAATATGTGTGCTTTTGCAGCACAGACCAAACGCACCGTTTGTTTTGAGTAGGCTCTTCGTGAAACGGGCGCACATTTCTAAAAAAATGTATTGTATTGTTATCCACATACAAGCACTCTGAAATGTGTGAATTTATTTGTGTGTGTGTGTGTGTGTATATATATTATCGCTCTCTTGTGCAATTTATACAAGTAATATTTTTCATTCGGTTTTACGGTTTTAGCTGAACGTGATTTTATATATACGAATGTAGTTGTGGTTCGTTCTCGTTGTTTTGGTTGAAGCGCGCGCACACACACAGAGAGAAATCTGGAGCGCTAGCTATTCTTTTCAGGTCGACGACAGTCGAATGATATGATAATGCATCTTATACATTGTGACTGGATAATATCAAGTACGTATAGATAAAGGCGCCTATATTTATCACACGACAATGTTATGTGCGTCAGAACTTTAGAAGGGCAAACGATGAGCACTTCTAGAATATCAGGGCCACCACTGCGCTCCGCCAATTGCTATAGATAGTATATTGGCTCGACATAGTGAGTCACTTGTCACTGTGTGACTGTATCCACATACTTAACAGGTTACAACATACGTATATTAACAGTGTCTCTGTTACTGAGCCAATTATCAGCTGAAATATTACTCAAACGTTAAATTGTGTATAACCGTTGATATGACGAAAATATTTTTATATTGATATGGCATATGAAGAAACACAGTTCATTTTAGATTAACTGTCAAACCAGTTTATAAAGTGTAATTTTGTTTAAAAAAAGTTATTTGCGCCGGTCTTAAATCCGCAAGGACATCAGCGCCACATTTATAATGACAGATCCGCCAGTTTTGTGGTTAGTCTTAATACATGTTCACATGATATACTGTGTGTTTTACTTAAAATACTGTTTCGAGATGTTCATAGCCAAATAAACTTAATAATTCTGTGTGATGATATTTATACACAACATTTTATTCAAGCACCAAATCATAAATTTTAAATTATCTAACTTATTTATCTTTTTTTACATAAAGACTTGAAATTTTAACAAAATGAAAAAAAGCATGGCCTTTTAAAGAAAGTGTTTCTGTTTCACTCAGTTATATACAAATACAGTATAATCGAATATCCTGACAGCTGTCAGTTAAAAACTAAACTAACAGCTTATTTATTTTTAAATGTATATGTAAAACCAATTTGTTTACCAGTATTAATATGGAATGTTTTTGACAGTTATAAAACGCCTGACAGAATCAATCCGAATTTTCTCAGGTCAAACACGCTATACTCACGTGAATCAATTATTATTCTGCTACGACCTTCCTGGCTGACCCGCAGAGTGCACTTCGTCGTCTTTGGCGAGAAAATTAGTCATCTTTTACAACACATACATATATATGTATATATATTATAAATAATGTGTGTTGTGATCAACAACAACAACTTAGTAAAAAACAACGTACATCTTAGCACCTTGATCGTGCACAATATCAACAATTTGCTGTGCATAATATTTTTGTTGTTGTTTTCAAATGTGCGAGTGAGTCATATGCGATATATGTGAATTGCGATTTCGGTGAGTGACCGTTAGAGAGAAGACGGGTTTTTGGTTACATAAAGATTTTAGTAATGGCGTTCGGATTTTCGGAATTATATATTCTAATTTTGAAGGGACTATACTTGATAAATGGCGAAGGTTAATAGAAAAACTACTTACCGATTTTGTTGATCGGCATGAAGCGCAGCACCAGGCATGGCGAATCACGTTTCATCCTCATCTTCATTGCAATTTTGACAGATGTCACGCACACTCACTCAAAATCAAAATAACTGGTCGTTATTCCTAGGACCTGTATTCTGTTGAGAGCAGCGCTAACAACGTATATTTTTTATAAGTGTATGTGTGTGTGTGTTTGTTTGATTTTGTTGGCACTTTCACTATATACCGAAATATCTATGTCTTCAGAATATTTTCCGTTAGGTATTTGTCTGGTGTGTAACTCCTTGACTGCTTTAATCCGTTTGTAGATGTGGAACTTCGGTCAATGTATCCAATTGATAACAGCACTTATTGAAATGTTATTTAGATCACTTTTTCTATTCACTTTGCGATAGAAAAACGACGTTTTCTTTTAATAGCAACACTTTCACAAATTCGCGCGATCTTTGGAACTCCTTTTTGATTTGATAAACCGTTACATAAAATACCGTTCAGTTAGAGAATATACAGTGTGAATTTTCTCAATGCTAATTAAGTCGACACGCACTTTTCTCACTGTGTATAATTTATAAGTATGTACTCTTCGGCAGCAGTAAACTGACTAACTTGTAACTGACTAAATTTATGCACTGACCACTGAGTTTGAGCTTTAAGTGTAAGAATGTGTGTGTAAATAGAGACCACGATGATTTTATGGCTCAAAGATTGTGAGAGTTTGCGAGTATGTGTGTTTCTGTGACTTCAACGCGTGTGTTCGTCTCGATCGAAACAAGTTGAATAAAATTCTTTTGCTGGTAAAACGATTCGTAGAGTGTGTTTCTGGTTTACAATTTACACATAAATGTAAGTAGGTAAACGAGAGAGAGAGAGAGAGCAGAGAGGGAATTGTGCGCGCCACAGTCTATTTGGTTGCTTGCGCAGAGCAGTTCTGTTTACATATGAATTCTTTCATACACGTGGAAAACAGGGTGACGATGGCATATACAATGTGACGTCAATACAATTCAGTTTGCAAATAATAAAATAAATGTCTAAAAATTAAAAAAAAAAAGTGCGACTTAAAAATTAATGCGCAGCCTAATAAATTAATTTGTGGCTAAATAAATTAATGCCCTGAAAAAAAACAACAAAAATCGTGATGACAAAAAATTGTTGTAGAGCTAAAAAGAGATTATGAAAATAAACAAAATTACAGCTAAACATTTAATAAAAAATTAGACAAAAATACATATGCTTATCGAAATTTAGATTTATAAGAAATTCAATCGATTTCCGAGCGAAAATTTATATTCTCCTTTTTCCTCCTAAAGAATTAAAACAGAGATTTTATTTCAAATATTTCTAAAAATTATATGTACAACACAACAAAATATAGTGTAATAATAATTAAATTCGAGCTTTTTTCGATTATTGATAGGAACGTGTAATTCTGTAACTGAAATGTTTGCGTTGGAAAACCAGTATGTTTAGGACGTCTTGATAGCGATACAGGTCGACAATATTGTACATTTGTTGAAATAAGAACAATTTGAAATTGAGATGAGCAAATATAGTATTAATTTTGTACAATGTATAATTAGTGGAAGCTGTACAAAACTATTATTTCTCTAATTTATCTCGATAAACATTCGGGTTTTAATCGATTTTACGATTTATATCCGTGCCTCTCTAGCATCGTATATGATATAATTAAAATCTAGTTAAAATAGATCTCGGAATATTTTAAAAAACAGATAATATGTTATTTGTTGTGGCAGTTAAAGTATTTGGCACATTTTTTAATAATTGCAAAAAAGTCATAAAATAATTATTAATTTTCCATCACAGTTTCCGCTCTATTCGCCTTGTAACCTTTAACTTACCGCGTCAAAAGCCATAAAAATTACCAGATTGCGCACGTCAAAATACTCGATATTTATTACGAATATATTTGTGCATCCAACCACCCAAATCTGGTGCATCCAAACAAAGACTGACTAAAATAGACCACAAACACACGCACACAAAACACACACCCAAAAAAAGAACGAAGCTAAATTTAATCAAAAATCATACACACGAAAAATTCCGCTGCCTCGTAAATATTTTGTGTTGTGCGTCACCCTCTTCGCTTACGTCAATGCATATATCGCATTTTATGATGAAAACACTCTTTGACTGTGTGGCTCTCTCGCTCGCATTGACGATGACGAGAACCTTGCGTTGCGATATGTGGGTATTGGTGAGCGCGCGTGAAGTTGTCTGGCGAGCTGCTGAGAATATGTGTGTTATATTTATATATACGTTTATCCATTTGTGCACACGGGCCGATGAGTCATCACGAGATGTTTTTATTGGCTTTGGATTGTGTGTACACTATACCCATGAAATGCGATTATATGTATTCAGAGTATATATACTCGGTAAGTACAACGCACACAGCTACTTGAAAATGAGTGTAAAAGCACACATTATTTATGTATGCATATTTTCTCTTCGTCGGTTTGTTCGCTGATTTTCTGAGTGTTTACATATTATTCGCGCTGGACGAGTTTAAGAGAGGGCATAAGCAACGGAAAAGTACTCTTTGGAGAGCGATTGATGCGCGACAAACGATTAATTACAAATTAAAAAAAGAGAATACATAATATATAAACGCGGTTGTGTATATGTAATTAATCAGCCGTTGCAAAAGCGTTTTTGTCGTTGGCTGAACATTTAACGATATGCAAATACAATTAAATGCGTATATGAATATTATATGGTAATGATCGCAATTCGGACGACACGGCACGACGACGAACGACGGACGGAATTGCGGTGTTTTTTATGCTACACATATAAAATATGCGCGTTTTATTATTTATATGCGATAGCTGTGAATGTGTATGTGTGCGTGTTAAAGTTGACTTTGCAAGGTTGTTGGCTGGCCAAACACCAAGCTTCATCGGTTGCTCTCAGCAGCGTCTCGCTGTGCCGCGCTATTTTCTGCAAACCAGAAACCGTTCGTATATGCAAAAAGCAAAACGACAGACGGCAACGGCAGAATCTGTAATAATAATAATGTTATGTTGATTTTAGAGGTGCGAATCATCAAGAGACATATGCAGATAGAGCAGGTGCGAACATTGCATTGGAAATTTGGAATACACGTCATGTCCAAACAATTCGTTATAAATAAATAATGAATATTTAAGCTACGATTTAAGTCAAAATATGTTTTTTTTTTTGAATTGTATTGAGTATGTCACGAACGTTTGCAATTTATAGACGCCATTGACATTGAACGTCTTTAGGAACATATGAATATATTTTACATAATTATAGATATTAGATATACATTATTTATATATTTTTATTAATTATAATTAATATTGTGTGTTTGGTTTTGCACTGTTCTTTGTTGTTATTGAATTTGATTTAAACACAGAATTTTAGAAAACACGTGTTTTGTTTTAATGTTTAAATATTAGAGTTAAATATCAAATATCAATAAAATTTGATTATTTTCAACAAGGATCATCTTAAAATTTAGCATTTTCCGCAGTTTTCAAGTGTTCTAAACTTTTTCCGATTTTCAGCTCACGTCACTTACAATTTGGAATTAATACAAAAAATTCAGAAGTATTCTTTATAAAACTTATGAAAGATTGTTTGCAGACTTATTAAATCACAAATATTTAAGGTAAAATATTATGTAAATGCAAAAAAAAATATTTGGGAGCCAAAAAACTTGTGACGATATTAAATAACAATTCACCCATAATTAAATAAAAAAGCACGCATTTTTTTAGTTTTAGTACTTCAAAATTTAATTTTACATACATAAAGTACATTGTTTATACAAACTGCATTCTATATTATATATATAATATACATTTTATTGGAATTGTTTTGATGTTTTTTTAAGCAACCTAATGACATACGAGTTACACTAGCTGATCAAGTGATACTTCCATGCAGCGTTATAATCGCCTGGTTAACCAGGAGCAAGTCAATACGCTAATAACTTTAGCACATCCGCTATGTCGAAAGTCCGATCAAGGCCGCCACATAGATCCAGAAGAAATACAAGAAATACCAGCAATAAAAGAGCAGCCGATATTAGAGATTGGCTTTATTCCAATACAGATTTATGCACATTTTTTACGGATCCATTTTTTCTATCAAGAACCAAAATCGAATTAATTACATTAATAAACCTCGACTGGTGTTTAAAATAATCAAAACTTACGCAGTTTGATGTTTGTTGTGGTTGACCACAAAAAAGCACACACAAACCAAATCACAAAACTACCATAAATAATAAAGATAACATTTTTGATAATATGTCTGTGAAAGTGAAAGTATTATAATTATCAAAAATTCTATAAGGAATTTCACCAATTAAATGAAATTTACAATAATGAGGTCACCCTTTTCAAATTTCCAAAAATTTAAAAGCCATAAAACTAAACAAACAACAAAATTGCTATACAATTCCCTAAAAACACAAATTCTTTTATAATGTAACAAAGGCTATACTTAAAAATGACTCATTTATTTTGTAAAATGTTTTGTATTGTGTTTAGTGCATTTCCATTAACACTTAACAGCAATTAACCAGAAAGATACATCAATTCCGTCTATATAGCATAAAAATAATGCCACATATACGCGCATCTCGATTGTTTTGTTATATGCGGTCTACTTTTATGACATCTCAAGTGTCATCTCAAAGTTTGTCTGAAGAATAAAGGGATGAGTCATATGTATATATAGTTATAGACTGTGTTTATATATAATATGTATGTATGTGTGTGGAATTCCCTCATCCTGTTTATTTGGACATAATATATGTTAGCTGCTGAATTTATGCCTCAAATTTTAATTCAATCTATTTACCTGGCCGCCCGCGCCCGACGAGCACGAGCGACCGACTTTAAAAACTATGGCGATAATTAGGTGCGATAATAAAATTCACAAATTGTAAATGTATTTTGTTGTATGAGTCATCGTACTTTTAAACATCGCAGCATTGGCTAGACCTTGTCGCGAGTCACTGCACTTCTATACGGAGTAATAATAATCGAAAAAACAACGTTTATTTAATTGTGTTTTTATTAGTGTGTATAATTTCAGTGTAAATTACAAAATAAAATGCTGGTTTGACATAGTTTCAGGCGGATGCGACGTAAAAAGTAGCATACAAATGATAAGAGTGTATAATATAACAGCTAGAAATCACCACCAGCAGATTTATTCGGAACTGCTAAGCCACTGGCCGCATTTGTTTCCGCAAGCGATTTATCATCAATGCATGACTGAAAATCATTTTCTTCGTTGAGTGCAGGAGGTGAGGATTGGGATGCAGGCAATGTCGGTGGCTTTTTAGATCGTAGTCTAGGTCTAGTTACATTATCGCAAATTCTTTGAACAGTCTCCGATTGACTTTTTTGAATCAGTCCAAGTAGTTTTATAGCATTTTCACATTTTTTACGTTTTCCTTCTGATTTTGTTTCGGCATCTTCTTCGTCTTCCAAGTGACAAGTGCTTTCTTCCTCTGAATCCACACTTTTTACCGGTCTAGACAGGTGATCGAGACTATCTTCGAAATATACCGAGCTCACCACACTTTCGTCCTCAAAATGTGTACTATCCGGTACATCAGTTTGTTTATCGGAAATGTGATTTGCTGCTGCCCACTTTGATCGGACCTTGTAAATCCATCTGAGATCTTCCTTTGACAATTCTCTGTTAAAGATAAAGATTTGAAGATTTTAAAATA
Source organism: Bolitophila hybrida (assembly GCA_027564075.1). Lineage (NCBI taxonomy): Eukaryota > Metazoa > Arthropoda > Insecta > Diptera > Mycetophilidae > Bolitophila > Bolitophila hybrida. Next base: position 19,701 of record JANSTU010050986.1, read on the forward strand.
TTTGATTATAATAAAATGAATATTTTGATTTTGAGTGCCAAATACCTGGTCACTATAAATATATTTATAATAATAATGTTACTATATATACTATATGCTGACATTCAAAACAGAATAGCGTGTATATATAAACGTATGTATAAACGCCTTAAATAGCTCATAGGGAACAATTTCCGGTATCGAGTGGGTGTGCGATTGTGTTGACCGCATAAAATGCAAATAAATGATAATAATGAACGCACTGCACTGTATTATATTATTTATAGTGTATATATGCGGTCATTATGATGTGAGGTTTTGTGATTAATAATTTATGAATGTACTCTTGTGACATCATTACAATACTGGGTGAACGATTTGACCAATTCAGACCGAAATAGACCGATTATTGAAATGAAGTTGGTTTAATTTTTTTAAATACTCTCCATTTACTTCGATACAGCGATTCCAAATCAAATTTATTTATTACAATATTGTGAAGATGCTCTGGGTCCTCAAGATAATCTGCATCGGTCGTTATGCATTGCTGCATATTTTTCAGACCATTTACCTAGGGCGATCGAGAGCAGATGAATATCCAATCCGGCGATTATTTCCGATACCTCTTTCGTAAGGTATCCAAAATATGCCTCAAGTCTCAGGAAAAAATGCTTGTACTGGTGAGCCATTTCGGTCTGAATTCAGGGTAGCGATTTAGGCAGATTTTCTCAACATCAAACTATTGATATAACAGGTTCGACACACACTTTGCACCAATATCTATCACAACTATCGGCACCAGTTGCGATAAATGTTAATATATAAATTACATTTAAATACATTTTAATTTTCAATTTAAATACATTTAATGTAATAAATTAAATATTTACACCAAATTTCAGTTGTGATTATCTATATCAAAATAAGTTGAAATAATCTGCCTAAATCGCTACCCAGTACTGGGATTCATTTTAGATAAGCGACAAAAAATCACGCCCAAAGCAATGCGTTAACAAAATATTGATAAACGACAAATTATAAAAACAAGTCGATATTGATAAATTATAAATTATAAAAATAATAGATATAATATATCTTTTTCACATATTATGTGAAAAATGTGGTTCCTCGAATTACGCATGTTTACCTAATGCAAACATTAAATTTGCCTTCATTAATTCGTTGAGACGATCTTTTTGTTCGATGATGATCCTTTGTCGTGACATAAATAAAGTATTTTTATATTAAAAAACAAAAAATATAACTTACCATCTCAACCAATTGCTCGGAAGGTGTCGATTTAAATCTCGCTAAATTACAGTTGTTTTGCTGCATACAAACGCATTCAAATATTCATGCGTTGGTGCAGCGACATTTATAATTTTCATGCGTTACCACTTAACAGGTCGGCTGAAAAGTTCGTATCGGTTCAACGAAAAACGCATTTTTTTGTCAAAATTAATTTTTATTATTCAACATAGTTCCCTTCCATGGCGATACAGCGATTATAGCGTCTTTCCAACTTTTCGTTACCACTCTTGTAGAAGTCCTTCGGTTTGGCCTCAAAATAGGCTTCAGTTTCGGTGATCACCTCTTCATCGGAGCCA
>JANSTU010050997.1:0-21252 GCA_027564075.1 Bolitophila hybrida
ATATAATACAATTAATAATGTTGAATTCCATCAGCATCGTTGGTATACCCAACCACATTTATTGTAGTGGGCTAGACATGCTGATATACCGAGATTGTTCTTTAAACAACATATCAAAATAGTTGCTTTTAGTTAACTTAATTTTTAGATTGAAAAATTATTTCTATTCCATATTCGACGTAAACAAATATTAATAAAGATTTACTGAAATATATACGCAATTTTATTTATAAAATGTTATTAAATATTTAATATGACCATCCTAATTGGTTCAGAGGTGGATTAACTCTTTTATATAGAGTTACGGGAGCTTGTAAAGTCCCACTTAGTGCGGATAACTGGTTGTCGCATCTAAGTTCTCCTTATTTCTGTAAGAATCCTCAAGCAGTTTGTTTACAGGTAACTCGGTGCCTCAAAACGTATGCAGCAAACGAAGTCTGAGCGAATTAAACATTTTAGCACTGTGGTGGATGAACTTCTTGAGGAGCTCAACGGCAACGGCTAACTGGGTAAGTGTGGACTAAAAAAAATATCATACATAAACGAATCAGTTAGTGATTGTAAAATATTAATAATAATGATAAATTCATAATAAATAAATAATATATAATTGTAAAAAATCGACCAAATTCGATTAAAACAATTGATTTTAAAAACATATGTTTATCATTAAAAATGATTTTATCGGTGGTACCGATTAATAATGTGTAAAGAAAAGCACCATTTCTTCGGTATAGTTCGTTAAAAAATGTCGTAATTTAAAAAAAGTAGTAGAATAAAATACAAAATAAAATATAAAAAAAGAAAACATATTTAAAAAAAAACAATTCAACATGCGCATTTTTAATGATCGGCCTCTTTACTAGTTTAAAAGGTGTAATTTATTTTGCGCTTTCACATATATTAGAGAAATAAAAAATAGTAAAATAATGTTGATACAAATTAAAAAAAATTAATAAATATGTAAAAATTTACAATATGTATTTTTTTCGAAAATTTCAAATACTAACATTTCGCTGTATTCACGCTAAAAATTTAGTAATTTTAGACCTTTTAAAAGTTTTAGTACATGATAGTAGCATATAAAAACCATATTATAAAATTTCTAAAATGTTTAAAATGCCTAAAAATATAAATAGGTTTTTCATGCGAATAAAGTGTATTAAAATTTCTAATATGCCTAAAATTTTTGGAGGATACTTTAACAGGAACCGATAGACTGGTGTCAAATTCCATTGCCATTTGGAGGATATTCTGATAACACGAGCAGATAAAGATCGAGACAAGAGGACATATTTTACTGCAATCAAACAAAAATGGAACGCTCTTCGTTTGTTGAATAATTGTGTGTAGCCGTGGACGTAGTTAAAGTCTGGTTTCAGAATATACAGTTTCAGGAGAACTTCGAACAGCTTGTATCATTTTGACGTTTAGTGAAAACTAAGAAAAAAATGTATGGTGACAAAATAGTTTTCATTAGAACACTGTTTATATAATAATGCATACTTCGAAGAACAACAAAACAGCAATAAAACTTCGATAAAGTTACGATATATCCAATCGCAGAAATAAACCGTGTATTTATAACCCCGAAATGGTGACTCTCAGTTCCAAATCCGAAAAGACCAAGACTGTATGTACTACCTAAAATACATAGATAGACCAATTGTTTCAAATATAAATTCGCCATGTTGCCGAATGTTACCGTATCCAATGTTTTTATGAGCGCAGTGGAACACTCATTACTCCAAAAGAAGAAACTTCTAAGAAATTATAATAATAATCTCAGGGAGAAGGTGGGAGTGTTAGTGGACTTTTGAATTCATTTGTTTAGTTACACATTTATCTGTAAACTATGTCGACAAATTCTTTGGCCTCTTGATGTTGTGGTCAAAGGCGCCGTTAATGGGTCTAGTTAGTGTGGACGCTTGTTTGAAAGCGGAAAGTTTGCAGCTTTATCTCTAAACTAGACAATAGGCTAATAACCTGTTTTGACAAACCTTTTTTGCCCTATATTATCTCCCGAATTCCCAGATCGTAATATTTCAAACAAAGAGATCTATGTGTTGTGGACAATGCACGTCATCCATTGACGTTCTGTCTCCATTCTGTATTTATATAATTTCGTTGAGACAGCGCACAATAATTTATTTATTTCAGAAAAAAGTTGGGTATATTTTATTTTTATAACTTATGTATATGTATATACGAGTATTTAGATACAAACCTAAGTGATACCGACATGTTGTAAATAAAAAATCTTCAAATATTTACATTTATTAAATATACTTATATTTATTAAATGGAATATACATAGAGTCCCAAAATTCAAAGTAATCCGTTGGATTGATGATAGGTTAGCACACCCACTAGAATATTATAAAAATTACTGTAAAAACCGATTTGGATAGATTTGCGAGTGCCAGAATTAAATATTTCAGAATTCTATGTTTAGCTATAGACAACCGTGAATAGCCCTGATATTGATCACAGAGTAACGTGCTTTTTATGATTTTTATGAAAAAACCTACCACACTTTCTTGGCAAATTAAAAAAAAAACAATTTACCGTATTAAATAAAAAAAATATAATATTATTACTAAAATAAAATAAAAATTAAGTGCCATATACTATTTTTTTTATTTGTATCTAATAATGTAGTATATATATATATGTATATATAATATGTTAGTGTATATGTATTTACGTGATATATAAATGTAAAAGATTCAACTGATAAGCACTTTATATACATATATTAATATGCGCGCATGTCACACAATCTGCTTAGATTTCTTTAATGGTTTAAGTCACCTAGCTCATCGTATAAGCTTACTTTATGTATATAAAGCGCTTCAATTTGTCTCTTTTCCCCTTATTCGTCACAAACATGCTGGCTGTTTATTTGTTATTTGTAATGCACGCAATCTGTTGATCTCGCTTCTTCTTTCCAACAGGTAGGGCTACAGAATACACTCCGTCAAGCGACGCGCGTCGACTCGCTTAGCGTTAAACCGTTTTCACCGAACGACGATATATATTTATTATTTATATGTCCATCTCTGTTGCACAATCTTACACACCTGTAGTGAGGTCGATACCAACTTAAAGTGAACATATTCTTAGTCATTCGAAGGTAATCGCGCGAGTTAAACGCACCTTTCGTTATTTCGTCGTTGCTCTCATATCGGTCTTACGGATTTGCATATATATTATATATACGCACTATATAATATTTTCGTGTTTGTGATTTTAAAGTGATTTTACAGAAAGGATATAAATAATCTCAGTGTCGGACAATGTGGACAATGTTCGTGCTAGTGTTGCCGAAGGAAATTTTAAAGGCTATTGCGATTTTCTGAAAACTTAAAATCACTTGAATTTTAAATCAATTCGATTTGTAATAATTTGTGTATAAACGTATAATACATTTTAAAATAAATCTGGTGTTTGTGGTGATTAAATTCTGTTTCTGATAGATATAGAAGTCTAGGAAAACACAGCCTATACAAATAAGTGGAACCCCAATTTGACGTCATCATTTATTTCAAAATGGAGTCGGATAATGATAAACATGATAATTACAACAATTACAAGTAAGTTCTGATTGAGTTTTAATAAATAAAAAAAACATGATCATATAAAATGTATATACTAAAAAAAGAATAATAAATATATTTATTTAAAAAAAAATAAGGTTAAATTGTAATGTAATGTTGTACAGAGGTCAGGTCATCGAGGACATGACCAATTTTACGATCAACTAATTTTAAATGGAATTATTTCAAACTTTTATTTATAAAAAGGTGCCACTTCCTGTCCCAAGTAATTGTACAGACACAAATTCACTGCGACGTAAAGTTTCATCATGAATCATGACTATTCCAAAGACGTCGTAAGTGATGCGAACAAAAAAACATGAATATAAGTATTTACGAGTATAAAATATTTGTACATGCCTAATAAGTGAATAGGTATGTATTGCCGCTTGCTTCTTGCTCAAAACATACGAGTATTATGGCTTGAAAGTATCTGCAAAATGTCAAAGCGAATGATCACAGATAATATATGCATATATACGTAAATAAATATGTATATATGTATATGTAAAAAAAATGTAATGAACAATCATCTATACATAGTTTTTGTACTTATTCTTATTATAAACTGAATAATATGTAAAATAGTTAGTATATATTATTAAAATGCCATTTGAACGCGCACAGAAAAGCATTTCTGTCAAGGTCGCAACATGTTAAATTATTTGTACGAGTGTTGAGTGATGGTGACGTTAAATTGTAGAAATCAACATTCGAATAATTCTTAAATAATTACAAATTTGTTAGTCATATTTTATAGTAAAGATTGATTGCGATGGTATATTCCTATATCAAGACTTTTAATTATTGCATATTATATATAATATGCATTTGCACGAAATCATTAGATACTTTAATTTGGATTCGTAAAATAAAGTTTAATTTATCGAAAAATCTTTTCAATTTGAATTATTTTTGTAAATAAATGCATCATGATATGTTATACTTTATGTTCCGATTTCAAAATAATACAGAATAAAAGATTATAATATTATTGGTTAAATGTCATTTCAAAATATACCCATATCTAACATGATAATATTATTATCGACAATTTATATTCAAATGACCAAACAGCGGATGTGATAATATTTATCGGAAACGCAAAGGCAGCCCACTGAAGAGCATGAATGAATTTAATGTCCAAACAAACTAATTAATATTAGTATCAAATTAATTCAGTATAATGTGGGTATAGTAATAACATTTATGCCAAGTCTGTATTAAAAAGTATTTCGAATTAATTGGATTGTAGGTATTTGAGGCGATATCAGTGGTATATAATAAAATACAAACTCATATATTTTATCATATGAATAGAAAAAATAAAGTTTTGGTAAACAACCATAGTTGGTCTGGGCATCATTTGAAAAGCTTCTGCTCAAGCTTTACACAAAAGTTTCATGATATTTTCGGGTTTTAATCGAATTAGACACCACTCGGAAACATCAAACATCCTTGGATAATGACGAGTCCGTGAAAATGTCCAGTAACAAATACATGCATTTTTTTTGATGAAAAATGTAATGTCAATAACAAACTAGGTTATGTAGCAGCCACAAAGTAGTAGTGTGTTTGTATGCATTTGTGAAAAAAATGACGAAAACATATGAAACACATACATTAATATTTTGTGTACGAATACTCCACTAGGTTTTTAAATGGGATTGTTAAACTTTATATTATATGTACAACTAGCTATCTGTGTATATCTGTGTATAGCCTAGAGGCCGCTGCGCCATCTGGGCAAAATATTGACCATTTTCGGGCTGATTAGATTTTAGATTAGTGTATGGAGTAACGCTCCTTTTTTAGCACAGAAATATAATCAAAAATAAAAATAAAATTGATAATATACTATTTTATTTTCTAAACTTAAATGGAAACCATAAATAATTACTAGATCTTATATAACTGTGTCCAGCAATTTTTTTACGATTTTAAGTATAATTTTTATATGTTAAGTTCTGAATATGCAAGAGTTTCTTAGAATCGAAAAAGGGATTTTAAGATTGGTAACATCTACTGCGATCTCTGCAATATAAATTGTATATATTAGTTTTATATATAAATATATACAAAATCGCAAAATCGAAACGAAATAGGGCATTTGATATGTCGTGTTAGACCGTTAATAAATTTCAGTTCCTTCAAATGCGCACAGACAAAAGTCGTTGACAGACAAAAGATATGTGTCACGCGGTTTGATTAATAGCTTTCGTCGCAAGGTCCACCAGTTTCCAGGCACACACACATGTATGTATTTATATATATACAATCACGCACACATTTACAATAATCGGAAATTTGTAAGATATCGATTGTCGATAAACAGTTAAGAGTGAACAATCGTCTTGCTATATAAGCAAATAAACCCAGAGCATACAATCTCGGAAAATGAATTTTATGCGTTTTATGTGATTTTATGAAATGAGTTATTCATGTGTATTGATATATACATTAAGCATAATATGTATATGTTTGTGTGTATAGGTATTTGTTTGAGAACCTAAAGAATGGAGAACCGATTAAATTATATTGAGATAAATTGGTTCCACTACCATTACCCTATCAAGTTAAATTCTACGTTATCATAATATTTTCATTTAATTGGTTATATTATTGTAATGTATACATTATTGGTAATTATAGGAACTTAATCAACATTTGTAATTGAAAAACCAGGGCTCCAGTACGCCTGAACTTCATTGAATATTCATTCAAAAATTTAATGCCAAATTATTAATATGTTGATTTTAATGGTTTAATGGTTAATTTTCTAATCCATCGTCGTAGCAGAAGACTGTATTACTCGCATTAATTCTGACCTAGTGACTATCGCCAATTGCTGCAAAAATAACAGTATTGTACTCAATACTAGTAAGACCCAGTAATATGTCTTTTCCCCTCCTCGAAAACATCTATTCCAAATTCCTGTTATTTCTAGTCAAAATGAAATTGTCTTGCCAAGTCTGAGTGTAAGCATCCTAGACCTAATCCTGCAAAATAAACTATATTGCCCACAAACACTAACTACATTAAGACCATGCACTAATTATTCCCCACTTAACTTATTGTCAAAAAGTGATCTCCACACCGACAATATCGCTATGTAATCCTTGGTTGTCCTGTTAAAGATTACCTTATATTCGTTACAAACTCATAATCCTCAGTGCCTCCCGAACCGAACATCTACCGAAACACTCATCCAAAATACTATGCATAACTCCTTTTCTCTTTTTGCTGGCACTGCGTGGAATCTGCTGCTGGTTCAGCGGTTTTCAAGATATTTTCCACATTGTCTTAAATAATATGGTTTTGAGATTTAAAAAAAACGTGCAGTTTTATGATAAAAACATATATTATAGATTTTTATATTTATTGGTTATAAGTTTATATAAATATGGAACAATATAAAAATAATTCCGTACAAGTACTGAGACCATTTGTAACATGCTATTCTTAACATAGTGTTGACCTCTATTTTGAGGTCAAGTCGAGGCTATGAAAAGTACATTAGTGTATTGTATTTCCATGTATTGTATACAGTGCGGCATTTTAGACTTTGAGATGTCGACACTTCTTATATATGAGATGCGGTCATACGTGCAACGGTGTGTTTCAGAACTGGTCGCATTTTAACTGCAATCCAACGCACAAACTATAACATAAAATTTTCGTAGAATCCTAAATATATAAACTGGATTAACGAAACCAGATTAACATGAAGAAAATGCTTGTTTATCGGTGCGTTTGAGACGTGCTCGCACTCTTAGGTATACCGTTTTGTGGCTTGTAATCGTGGCAGACACGCATTAAACAAAAAAAAATTTAATCGTCCCAAACGAGCGACTTTTTTATCTCGAACAAATTACAAACCACACATAACCTCTACGGTCATATGGCACGCTTATTTCTGTGCTTTGGTCATACACGCGCACATCACACACTTAAAAACAAAGATAAAACTCAGTTTTTCAAAATGATACGCTTTAATATAAAACATATGAAACGTTTTATACGTATACTTGTGTGTATGATGTATACCCACGTTCATAAACGAAGACGATTACAGGGGCTATACGACGAAAACGTACATAATATAATTATCTCAGATCTAAGTAGATTTTTTTGGACTTTTGATGCATGCGCGGCTGTCTGGAAGCTTTCTTCATATCGTACGTACACTTTATGTACATAATTCGCTTAACATCTTATCGCATTTCTTTACTTTTGCTCTAATAAATGTGTTTAATGTTTTATATTTGAATTAATCTAAGCTAAATATGATTTTTTTAAATAATAAAAAAACAAAAAAAATCATACCATATATCACATTTTTGAGCATATCTCCAGAAAGAATTTATTGATGTGTTTAGTTAATGTGGTTAGCTAATAACAGATTTAAAGGTAATTAAATTATCTAATAAATGTGTTAAATAACTTTTTCAATTCGCTCAGTATGTTGGTGCAATAAAAATAAATAAATCATTAAATAAGAAGGAAACGATAGAAATAAACACTTAGTTTATCATTTTGTACTTTTACGAAGAAGCTGTGGTAAAGGAAGATCTATGGAAAAATAGCGAAATTATGAACAATTAGGTCTCAAAGTTCGCATTTTTTCTTTTTTTCTTGATTTTTACTTATCTCTCTATTCAAATAAATAGCAGACTAGAATGTCAGTTTATGTTATTTTCAAAAAGGAAGTATGGGTTAAAATTAATCTCGTCTTGTGTATACCAGTTCCCAATCTTAAACTTTTCAAATTAACATTTTCGTGCAATAAAAACTGTGTCATATGTCATAGAGAAAAATAAACGTGTATTCACGGCTTTTTTAAAACAAAAGTACGCGGGGAACTTTGCAATGAAGTCTTAAGGGGGAAATACAAGTAAAACGTGAAAAACGAGCCGATTTTCTCGATTTTTTTGAGCGAATAAATAACCAATCTTTTTGAAACTTGGCATTTATTTTTAAGCATCATTGAACTTGTTTATCAAATAATTTTTTTCGCCAATTTGAAAAAAAGGTCAAAAATAAAATTCGAGAAAAACAGGTTTAAAGTTTTCGATGTGAGTTATTGGCTACTTACAAGCAATTATCGGCTAGTTTGCTATTCCTGCTCCATACAGGATTACTTCCTCTTCTTCGTACATTTCTTTTTCTAGCAGTTTAGCTATTCAGCGAAAAGTTTGGGCCTCCTTGTTGTCGAAAGAGTATCGTTGGTCTTACCTTGCGATTCGACGCTGATCGACGTTGTCCGCAAACATTTTATATTGCTGGCCAATCTTCAAATCAAGCAATTGCATAATATTCAAGACGAATGAATAGCCTTCGTTAAACATACCAGCAGCGATGTAGGTCGAAAATTCAACGATTTTCTTTCCCGAGTTCAGATGTTTTGGATTCAAGCTTCACAGTCGCATTGAACGACTCGTTTGAAGGTATTCAGTGGAAAGTTTTTCGTAAATTGGCCGGATGTGCTTTTCGATGTTCTTTTCGATAACTCGATCTTCATATTGGTACGTTGACAATTCGATAAAAATGCAACCGGCTAAGAATGACATTTTCGACACTGTTATTTGACAATTTCTTCCTGTTAGCACTCGCATTAATATCTTCGTCAGGTTCTATATTAAATAAATGCTGATTTCCGTGAAATTTTCGTTTTTTCGGTCGCGCAGATATTCCTGGAGCAGATTTTGAACGTTTCGGGTGATTGTGTATTTTAAGTGTTTGTGTGGGTTTGTGTAAATTTGTTGATATAATTAAAAATAATGAGTGTAAATATGTACGAGGAAAACCCCAACATCACTGGGGTTGGACGGCACAGAGGTACATGACCGGTGCCTCAAAACTAATGCGGCAAATACCGACGTTGTTTTCGGTATTTGTCTCAGGAAGTAGGTGGAAAGATGTGTGACAAAATACTTGACCAGTTCGGGTGTACATTTTAGTACTGTGGCGGATGAATCTATTGAGGAGGTCAACGGTAGCGTGTGTGGTCCTAGATAGTGTGAACTACCGTTAAAATCGGCATGTTGGGACGCGACTAGGTAGCAGCACTACCTCCAAACTAGGCAGCAATAGGCTAATAACTGGTTCTGCCAAATATTTTTAATTTACGAATCACAAAATGGTGCCGTATGTCCCGAATAGAGATTAAAGGGTCTATAATATATCCAGAAATAGTAAAGCTTCAATAAGGAATGTATCGAAGCGATCCGAATTTATAGCATTATTATTATACCACGCCTTTTAGGTATGAGTTCGCAAGATAAACCATATGGTTCCTCCATACGATAAGATTGGTCTAATGAGTGTCTTATAACAGATCATCTTAACATCTGCGCTCAAATATATACTGTAGAAGATTCTTCTAAGTGACATAAAAGCTTTTATGGCCTTTAACATTTGAATGTTAACATGATCCGTAAAGTGGTCTATATTGATACCCAAATATTTCACTGGTTTTATTATCAAAGAGTGAAAAGGCGAATTTTGTTAGCTTCACTCAATTGTCAATAATTTCGTTATTTTTACATAGATCTTCTCTAACCGCAGCTCGTTTTCTTCCTAAAAGTGCCATCTTCACATACAAAATGATAAACAACACATTTGTTTGCTCTCATATCTAATTTATTTAGTTATTTATCGATTTAAATGTTCGCAGCTCCATTAGTTGATGAGAAAATTTTTAGCCGCAGATTCGAGTTTTTCAGCAGTATGTTTAAGTTAACGAAATGTATAAAGATTTGTAGGTGCCTGTGTGTTTTTTTTTGTTTTTTTACCATAGCCATAGCTGAATGGGTTAAAAAAAGGTTGAAAAAATGTTATTGATTTGGAATAACGGAAAATTAATGTCATTAATTAACATATACCCACGCACCCTATATAGAACAATAAGTGTATGATGACGTTGATGATTCACGATTCCGAATATAAATAGCTAGATATAAATATGCGCATTTGCCCTGCAAAGTCGTTAGAGTCACGTCAGGGCAAATTAAGACTCCTAACCATCGGGGATGTGTAGTGAGTGTTAGAGCACAGTAGCTCCAATAGGAGTAGCACAGCACAAACAGCACATTAGCATGACCTGACCACTCGTGTGAACCCGTAAAGGTCAATGAATCCGGTGTGCGACGTCGCACACTGGCCCTATGTCCCACAAGGGATTACAGGATCCAATGAGATGATGACTTTCATCTCATATACATTCTTACATTTGTTAGGACTTTCATCCCTACGCTAAATATTTTTATGGGTATTATCTAAATCTATAGGGTTTAAACGCATCTCCGCAGTAAGCCATGACAACATCATCATCATTAATTCATATGTATATATATATGTATATATGTTTTTTCACCACAAAATATCAGTAAATCACTTTTATAAAACCAAAAGAATAAACATTTACTTAAACTAAGCACATTTTTCTTCTTGTTAATGAATAATAATAAAATTAGGAAATAATAATTAATAATAATTTACCGGTATATTATTTGCATGATTTACTCCCACATTAACTAAAAATCAGTAAATGTTGCTATGTTTTTATGTGCATGAATTACACATAAATGTATTGATTTACAGTAAATGCTGGTGTAAATTAAGCCTATTATTTCTACTTAAAATAAGTAAATGTCGGTATGATTTATGCAATTTTTGTACTGATTTTCAGTAAATTGAAAGATGGACCTATATCTTTATCAATAAATTAGTCTTCCTAGGGGGTCATACATTCAAAATTGTATATGAAATCCCGATTACCACACTTGTTTCTATAAACTAAATTATGAAAAGGCTTCACAGGGAGCGCCTCAAGGCTGGACTGTTTTTTCTTAAAAACCATATTCACGAGACTTCTAGCCTAAAGAGACGGTAAAATCGTTTTAAATCAAAACTAACTATCTAAAAAGTAGAATATGTTTAAAAAAAACTTATCGTAATTTTATGTAAAATTAAACCTGAAAACGTTTTTTGGGTCAGTTGTTTTTTTAATATATTATACTTTTATACTTTTAACTATCTGTTAGTTATGAGCTACATATTTAAATTAAAACGGTTGGAAGAAATAATGAAACTAAATATGTTGCGTGCGCAATTTTAGTTAAATAATAATTGTAAAGTTTGGCACCTATAGTCAATTTGACGATTTGCAGAATCGACAAAAAGCTCTCGGATTGTTTGTAGTTTGAAAAAGAAGATCCAAGTTTTCTAATTCTGATTATGCTATGTTAATGTGCTGTCTGATAATGTATTTGATGATGTTGTTGATGTTGTTGATGTTGTAAACGATCTAGATGATTTTGGTTACATTTCTGAAAACGTTGATTTCCGATATTTCATAAATAGACGAAGATTGACACTTATTTGTCGTGATTTGTCCAAACAAGGTACATGAGTGACGAGATAAATCCAAGTTGCGGTTAAAAAATTACTCAATAATTTTGTTAATAAACGTGCAAAGAACAATTGCATCAATTAAAATAAATGAACAGCGAATACGAACAAAGAGCCTCAATTGTCGTATCGCATACAAAGAACATCAATTAAATAGAAATGTCGCATCGCTTTTCGCAGGAAATTGGCCTTCAAAAGAATAAGGTTTTCTTTAAAAAAAATAAAAAATATACGTTATCCAAAAGTTTCACTGAGTCTTTTGAGCTGGCGATCCCTGAATAATTATTTGGTGCAAAATATCTACCCTAATAATGTCACAAGATTTTTCTATGGTATGGTAAATAAAAAAAATCGATTGAAACGTGGATCGGAGACCTCTACGTCAGCAATAATAATTGGAAGGTATTTACTCAATTTTGTAACGTCTTCGGGTTCAGCGAGCCAATCGTTAAGCGAATAGTGCAGAGCAACCTGTGCTCGGACATTCCTAAGGTCGTACTTCGGAGGACGACTTTGTCCGTATCGGACATTTTTTTTCAAAAATCCATGATCATATTGACGAAAAACGAAATGGGTATATTATATACCGTATGCCATTGCTTCGAATCATCATCAGTCGGTCAAGAACAAAATGTTGCTCCAAAGTTTCTTGATCCAGACTTGTGACCCAAGGGTGAATAAATCACTTTTTGGCATAAACTCACAAATTCCAAGAACAGAGGTGGCAAACTAAAAAAAATAATATTAAATTCATTTAAATAAAAAAGCCCTTTCACGTAGTAGTATTCAAGAATACAGCACTCAATCGAACAAATGGACTCCGCAAATTGGACCTAAATACAACTAGAGACAAAGCCTGCATTGCTAAGATTTTGTCATTATATTTCGGACACTCAGATGCCATGACAAAAAAACTTGTCGTTCCTTATGAGTGACCAATTAAGTGAAGTTGTGTGTAGCCAGTCTGTGACAGAATGTAGTCAATATTGTTGGGTAAATCTCATGCCAAGAAAAGTTCCAGAACTCACCAAGCTTGCTACGTCGACCATATGGATTCAGATAAATGTGCTTGCGAGAGTATCGGTTGCCACGGGAATTTCCCAACCAGACACCGTAGCCCAGATCGGCTAGAACGTAGGCTGGAATTTAATTATATATAAATATAGAGATATTTTCAAATAACATAGATCGCTCATACCAATTCCATTATTTGGTCCCATATTCACCCAGGTGCTTGAAGAATCCAGCAGGCCGTGAATCAACAAGACTGGAATCTTTCCAGCAGCACTTCTGTTACCAGGAATTCTGTGTAATTCTAAAATGTATCCGTCAGTCGTCTGCAGAGAGTGTACTTCCACGGGGTAGCCATATTTGCGAATGAGACCGGGCTTCAATTACAAAATCATATTGAATCTTCTTCATGAACTTGCAATCAATGATTACTTACCGTATCTAAGAAAGCATCAATGAAGATGCTTGGGTTAATGTTGAAAGTCTGAATACCAAGCTCTTGAAGACCTTTAATTTTTGTGGCATATGAAGAATAAATGATATCGTTACTACCATCGAACTGCTCAGACGAACAAATCACAGCCAAGCACAAAGCTAAGAAAACACTTACACACACTTTTGAGATCTTAGAACAGGAAATAGTCGCTTGCGGCCAGATCTGGGGAATACGGTGGATGCGGAAGCAATTTGAAGCCCAACTCATGTATTTATTTAGCACTTTCTTTTTCTTTAAATGCGGTCGTTTATCGTTTCGTCCTTCAAATGGTCCAATACCGCTATATAATAGTCGCTGTTGATGGTCCTTCCTTTTTCAAGGTAGTCAATGAAAATTATTCCATGCGCATCCCAAAATACAGATGCCAACCGACTGTTGCGTTTTTCCACGCTTTGGAGCGGGTTCATCGTGTGCAGTCCACTTGGATGACTGTCGATTGGACTTCGTAGTGAAATGATGGAGCCATGTTTCATCCATTGTCTTTAGTTGATATCTTTAGTGCCTGCTATTTCATTCAATTTCAATTTACGGTCATTCAAAATTATTTTGTGGATTTTTTTTTAGTGTTATCGTCGGTAACAACCTTTTTTGGGCGTCCACTGTGTTCACCGTCTTCGGTGCTCATTTCACCACGTCTAAACTCAGCATACCAATTCTTGAGGGTTGATTTTCCTGGGGCACTGTCCGGAAACTGGTCATCAAGCCAAGTTTTTGCTTGAACTGTATTTTCTCCCTTCAAAAAGCAATATTTTATCATCACGCGCAATTCCTTTTTATCCGTTTTTTGCTTCACTAAAAATGCTATAATTCACAAACTAATGATCCGACATCTGTCAAATTTATACACGCGTCTTTTGAAGGTTTGGGCTAACTAAAAAGCATATTCTAGCACTTTTCAATTGACCGATCATCCTGCAACTTTGGTCCTACGTGTATCTTGTCATTGATACAACACGAATTTTAGTTGTACAGATTTATGCCCTGAAGACTGGATGAACGGAAGCGGAATGTATCGGTCACTAGCATGTCGGCGATATGTAGATTTAAAGTGGCGTGACCGATGGTTTCTAACTCCCAGTGCCAGTAGCGCTTTGTTCATTGTGTCCTGTACGACACCCGAGACCATGAAATTACCATAAACGTCGATGTGGCCCGGTACGTTGAATCCCGGATTTGCCAGCAATTTTAGGTGGATTTTGGACAGAAGCGGCGGTATACTGAGCTTGTCTTTTAATGCACTGAGCAGACGCCTGTACACAGCTCCTTGTGTGTATGCATCCAGCTTCTGGCCAAGTCCAGATACTGCGGAGCAGCGCTTTAGCTTCAAGAGTTGAGCACACGTCTCGATGATAAAACTGGTTTGGGATCCAGAATCAAACAGCATACGTGCTGGAGTTCACCATTCGATCTAATTGCAGCAATTGCCGTTGCCAAAAGAATGTCGTTTGTGTCATTGACTCCCAACAATGCAGATGGAGTTTAATTAGGCTTCGGATCGTCGTAGTACAGCAATTTGTTGTGACTGCTTTTGCACTTTCGACACCGTACCAATTTGCATTGTGCCGAGGTGTGGTCAGTACTCAAATAGTTGAAGCACAGAGATATCTTGCGTGCGGCTCTGTATCTCTCTCCAGGATACAGTTCTAGAATGTCTGGACAATGTACTACAGCATGAATGCCCCGGCAGTGGGCACAAGTAGATGGTGCAGTACCCGTAACTTTCTCTCATTTGAGCACCAGCTGCCTCAAGTGATCGACATTGTGATTCGGTGAAAATAAGATGTTCCTCAAATATGGGCAAGTCTTCGTGCATCAGAGATAATTCCCAGAGTCTCTTTGCTTCGCAATCCAAACTGTTTACAAAGAAGTGCACCAATAGCACATCCAACTGCTGAATCGGTAGCTCCAGTGCGCTTAAGGATCGTACACATTCGGAAAAGGTGTCCATTCTTTTTTTCTGAGCGCTGCTGCTGACTCGGTAGCCAAAGGTGTCAGTCTGAACATCTCCTCCAAGTGTTCTGATACCACTTCCACTTTATAAGATCGTATGAGCTTGCTTCCTCTTTCACACTCGATCGCAGATAGTGCATCTTCTGCGCAAATAATTAATTAATTAAACAGAATTATTATCTAGGATCATATTCGTAATACCAAAAAATCGTTAGACTGTCCTTTGGAAATTTTTTTTGAAGCCCACTTAATTGTCCAGTAAATCAAACATTTCGCAAAACCCAAAGATGCCATTCCGCACACAATTACAATGTATTGTAATTTTGCGCGTAACCGTACACTTTTCTACATATTATGCTGTTGTCTATATGCTTCACGTCTAAATATGTGCACGAGGATATTGCATAACATATATAATGTTTATTGTGTGTGTACGGTGTGTTACACATTCCTCTGGCGGCGGTCGGTGTATGTGTATCTATATATTGAGGCCGCTGCAGTAATTGTATAATTATAAATATTGAGCAGAGCACTTCGTGTGTGTGTGTGTAATTTTCGATTGCACAATCTTGCAATCGGGAATTTTTCGTAAGTGCCTGATCGTTAAAAGCAAGCTTTTGCAGAAATGTACAATGACCATTGGACCATGGCTGATATTTATTGCATTGAAAAATCAGCCTTTACATTTAGCCAGTTTTTGTGCAATAATTAGTCTGTCAGCTATTATGTTCCGAAATACCTACCTAAAAATTTATATAAAAAAAAAAACAATATTTTTAAAAACATACTCTTTTTTTATTTATATAACGAAAGCGTACATTCTGAACATATTTTCATGTTTGCAAACAAACAAATTACAGTAAAAAAAAAAATGCGGTATAAAAAACGCTCACGTGCATTGCATATAGAAATATACAAACGGTAAGATGATACAATATCGCGTGCCACACATACACGCACGCACATGAATGGCACGGCACAGCGGTGGTCATGCTAAAGATGTCTCCAAGATAAGCAGGCTGTTACCGAACACACTTATACTATTGCGACATTCCATGCAATTTCTCTTGACGGATTCACCTATGTGCACCTGTCGCAATATATACAATTTGCAATTGATGTAATAGATGTTTTCCAATCTTAAGCACACTTTTATTCTGGTCTCGATTTTACGGTTATTGAGAAACGTGTTCTGCGTGCACTTTCGGTTTCTTTAAGTAGTGCAGATTGCTATAGGTGTGTGCGTGTTTATGTGTGAGCTGTTGTTGCTTTTTTACTGATATTATCTATCTATATTTAAATGATTTTTTGGGTTCCGCACAAAACTATACGCCTTAACATAATAATATACTATTATTTTTTTATCACAAAATACTCGAATTATATAGGGGATATGTGGTGTAGGGTGTATGGTGGGGGTTTAGGGTGTGGGTGGTGGAGTGGTGGAGTTTCTTAGTATCCGTGATGATGACCGCCGAAGTCGTGCTCTTCGTGATGGATCTGTTCATGGTGATCGTGGTGATCGTGGTGTTCATGACCCACATGCACTGGAATGTACTCCTTGACTGGGTACGGAACGTGTTTCTCGACATGCACAGGGATGTGCTTCTCGATGTGCACGGGCACGGGGTTCTCGACTGGTACCTTTACTGGGTATGGGACATCCTTGTACACTGGGTATGGAATGTGTTTTTCAACTGGGTATGGAGCTGGTACGGGTACCTTAACTGGGTATGGAACATGTTTCTCTACATGTACTGGGTAGGGACGATCGTATGGTACATGTACTGGATATGGCACGTTCTTGTACACTGGGTATGGAACGGGCTTCTCAACATGCACGGGAACCGGCTTGGCAATGTGTACGGGTACTGGACGATCTACGGCTACCTTGACTGGGTAGTGGACGACCTTCTCGACTGGGTACGGTTGTGGCACATGGACTGGGACTTTCACTGGGTATGGGACACGTTTCTCGACTGGGTACGGTGCTGGGACATGTACCTTGACTGGATAATGTACGGTCTTCTCGACTGGGTACGGTTGGGGAACGTATACTTTGACTGGCACTGGTCGGTCGACGTGCACATGTACGGGATAGTGGACCTTCTTCTCAACTGGGTAAGGGGCTGGGATGTGAACGGGTACTTTGACGATCTCCTTAACTGGGTATGGGACATTCTTGACAACGGGGTAGGGCTGGGGCACATGTACTTTGACTGGGTAGGGTACTTGCTTCTCGACGGGCACGTGAATGTGCTTGGTCACTGGGTATGGGACGGCTACGTTCTTGACAACGGTAACGGTCTTCTCGTGGTGTCCATGGTGTCCGTGTCCTTCGAAGCCGCCAAAATCATGACCACCGCCAAAGCTGTGCTCACCTCCGTAGTGGTCACCGCCAAGACTGATGCCAGCATGGCTGCCAAAGTCATGTCCACCAAAATCGTGTCCATGTCCTCCGAAATCATGACCGTAACCTTCACCGAAGATTCCGCGCTTCTCTTGCTTCTTGTCGGCCAACGGTGCAGGCTCTACCGACTTCTTTTCAACCTTGGACTCCTCCTTCTTGTCTTCAGCATGGATACTGACAATTGTCAGCACCACACACGCTAACACCAGCTGAAATAAAAGCACACAGAGAAAATTGTTAGTAAAGACATTTGATTGATTTTCATATTTATTGCTTCGCCTGCAGATAGACAAGCACTGCACAAGTGCAACAACATTCACTTTGGAATGGTTGCAGGCGTATTTATATATTTGCGAAAGCTTGCTATTTCTGCTTCGATGAGTTTATGTGCGTTATGGTTCAATTGGAATTTCCACTTAAGTTGTCTAATTGAGTTGTGTGTTATGGCTTGAATGAATTGTAAATTCTAGATTGATTAATTTCGGTGATGATAATATCAATTTAATGAATAAGAAATTTCAGGGCATATAACAAAAATATCAAATCGGGTTTAAATAAATGACTCCATAAACAAAATCACGCGCTAATAACCATATTTAAATCAGAGGAATTAACATATTTGGCACGACATCATAAATTATGTATAAACAAGCTTTTATATGCTGCGCTGGTTCAAGCTAAGTGTGATAATGAAAATCAATCAGTTACGATCATTAATAAGTTGATCCACACATAAATGGACAAACTACAAGAAACAGGAATGCGCACACTCGTTGAAAAAGAAAAACTATAAATCGATCGCTTTTCACTTTTTTTTCAGTTGACACATTTAGATTGCTTGTAAGCAATAATTAATCCTTCGGTTTGATCGCGATTATCACGTTTAGGTATTCACATGTTTTCTCAACAACCAGACACACTCAAGCACTTAAACAAATTCCTTTGATGAAACCGTTAATTAATAATTATTAAAAACACTTAAGCACATAACATTTATTTCAAAGAGATGCCTACCATAAACTTCATTGCGACTTGTATTGAAGATCTGAGTCCAGAAAGGCACTGGATACCGTTTCTGAGTCGTCACCGTCTTTTATACGAATTGATATGATTTACTTTCCCCTTCTGAGTGGATTCAAAGTTTTAAAATGTGCGCGCACAATCGAGAGCTTAGGCACGACGAAGGCGCGATCACCGTACCCGAAGACAACGACGCGGCGACGATCGCGAGGTCTTGCAGATGTTGCCCTGGCGCACATAACAACATTTCATTACATTATTATTATTATTATTATATTACTTTACTGCGTTTTGTTCATTTAACTGTAATATATAAATACATACAAACAAAATGCGTGATCGCAACATGTATTAAGAAAATGTGTAATTGGACATATACCATACTCTCATATACTCGTTCGTCGTGCAGGTACACATAGGTACACCGGTTTTTTTTTTGTTTACTTCCATTGATCGAATTTCACGACTACGGAAATATTTGTTTACGCATATTTACACATAATCAAACGATTTCTTATAGATAGGCAGGCCATAAATTCAATTAAATTCGATCTTTTGTAGATTTTGGATAATATAAATATGAAATGCTTTGATTAAAAAAAATGGGTTATTACAACACCTTTTTTGCTCAATCAAAACATCATTTATTTTATGAATTCACATTTTATTTATTTATAGGTTATTTATATATGTAATACTTTTTTATGGTAATTTTTTACTGATTTAGATTTTCTTAGCTTTCTTTCTTAGCAGTGTTGAAGTTATGTTGAAGTTTTTGAATTAATATCGAGAAAATTTCATTAGCAGAACTGCTGTCAGAAGCCCTTTATTGAGTCGATCAGTATTTGCCCAGAGTGCTAAAAAATACAAATATTTTTTCAATCGAAATTAGTCTGTAAGAATCTCGAAATATAGCGTTCTCCAAGGAGAGAGTCAAATCGAAAATGTCTTGTCTATTAGCAGGAAAGAAAGTGCGTTCAACGCAATTACCACCCTACTGCCACCCATTATTATATGATGTGAGTTTGAAATGCAACTTTTAATCAAAGCGATGTATTAACAACAGCACCAGAATAACTATCTCCATCCCAGAACAAACAATCTTCTCTATATATATATATTTATATTTTATTGTTGATAATTCTTTTGTCTAAGTTCAAAATTTTAGCACCAACATTTAATGATGGGCACATATGTCCAAGAAACTGCTTTTACTAGTCCAATAAAGATACAGAGAAACAAATTTGCTTGCTCCAACTGTCTCGAGAAATTATGTTATATGCCTAATAAATACGGCGACAAATTTCAAGCCAAGTTTCCAGCACCACTTGCAAGGAATAGATGCGTTGAACAAAAATCTCCAATAGGCTCCTATCGTCCAAGGGAAGATCAAGATCGGATCGCTCTGTCTCGAAAAAAGTTACGTGGCGTCGGTGATTTCGCCGCTTGAGGACATCTGTAATAAAATAATCAAAAAGATTGTTGTTTTGCAAGTTTTTGTCATTCGTATATTTTAGAAAAAGAAAACTTAGGTGTTTGTTTGGGTTTTGTAAACGCAGAATCAGATGACGTGGACGGTTGAGAAACGTGCCTTTTTATTTGTTTAAATACCAATACACGAAGATTCTCATATCTATCTTGAAGAATCTTCCAACCCGCAGCTAATTTGCATTTGTAGCTTCTAAATGCGATATTAAGCTGCTGGCTTCACCAGAAATCTCAGTGGATCCTTAAATCTTTTGTGGGACATAGGGCCAGCGTGCAATGCCCCATTACGGGTTCACGCGAGTGGTCAGGTCATGCTAATGTGCTGTTTATGGTGTACTACTCCTATTGGAGCTACTGTACTCTAGCTCTTAGACACCAGGGGCGCTTCAAACACGCCTCATGGGGGACGTAGGGCGCCAGGTGCCGATTCGGGTCAAGTCGATCCTCACACTGGAGAAAACGAAGGAGCCCCAGCCGCGAGTGATTGTACTCGACATCCCATCGGAGTTGCCGACCAGAGAGGTCATGGAGGAGATCTTCCGATAGAATGTTGAAGGCCTGATGCCACGAGATGCGTTTGGGGCGTCAGTACACGTCGTCAGCAGAGGTGCTACATCAGAAGAATTGTGGTATGGATGGTCACCTGAAGGCATTGTGTCCCAACAAGACACAGTGCTCGAACTGTAAGGCCAAGGGGCTACCGCACGATCACTCTGTGACGTCGGTAGTCAGCTGTCCCCTGTACAAGGCGCGACACAGGCGACAGGCGGCCAAACACCATGGATGAAGCGAGGGTGGATGAATCAGCCGAGTTAACTGTCCTACAGCTTAACTGTCAGGGCAGTTATGACGCAATGTGCGAACTC
>JANSTU010051008.1:0-21249 GCA_027564075.1 Bolitophila hybrida
ATAGAAGAATATATAGAATATATAGAAAAAGAACTATGCATCGCAATACCAAGATAAGATAATTCCTTATCACAAGAAATTATATACAACTAGACAAACTGCACGCGTATGCTTTTAATTTTAAATATTCTACAGTAATTCTAGCAATCAGAAATACTCTTAATAATTAGTAAATCCGTAGCATTTGCATATGAATAGTATACGTCTTTTATTGTCCGTTTAACCAATGCACGACTTTATTAATTTATTCCAATTGCTTATTTAGCTTTTATGCTCCATTGTTCCTATATAAACTCATTCGGACAATGGAGATTTATACGAAATTAATTGTTCGTTAAATGATTCGTGTTGCTTAAGAGGGGCACGAAACGCTAATGAGCAATTAAATATATAAACAGATAAGACAAACATTCTTCATCAAATATAGAAGCATATAAATATTTTTCAAGTTTCGGTTTTGTTTCAAAATATAATGAAATTAATTGGATTATTGTCAGCTGTCAAAGTGCAGTGATGCAAATGATGTGCACTTTGAATAAGATCTACCTGATGGCGCGATGATCGACGGAGATTGACATTGAAACTACCACGTGTCTCATAAACTGATATTTGTGGACTCGATATAAATACACGCTATTGATATACATTACACAATTCCCATGGCATGCATTTCTCACACATACATAAACACTCAAAATTAATCTCACTTAAAGTAATTGGCCGATCAAGTTATAATGATCCCCCTTCGCTCGCGATGTTCTAGTAATCCCACATTGTGTGTGTATGTGTGATACAAACAAAGCACGTTTACGGCTCGACATCAATATAATAAAAAAAACTATATAATATATATGTTATAATATAAGATTTTAAACCTAAGGCGTCTCGTTGTAAAGTTGTTGGCCGCTTCGCAAACGCGTTTTACTCTATTTGCTATTTGGACAAACGCTTATAAACAAGAGAACCAAGACATCAAAACAAAATTAACAAAACAAACACAACAACAACAAACAAAACGATAAACGCAAACGTCAACTTCACAATATAGTCGTAACAGTATATTTAGTATATATACTTATAATGTGTCTTTATCTCGAGTGCGTGTGCGTGGCACAGCATCCGGTGTGTCACTTACTTGCTGAATGTGTTTTTATTATATATACTATAGTTAGTACAATATACTAAAATATATGTATTATAATATAGTGCAGAACATGACATGAGAGACTTAACACACAAACGATTTGTAGTATTTCATAATTTAAAAGTACACAAATATTTAAATTATTTTTTTTTCTCTGACTTATTTACAAAGACAACAATTTTTAAATGACCCTCAAATAACTTATTTATTGGACCTCAAATAACCTTATTATATTATCAATTGGTCATTTGAATCAATGAACAATGATGATGATTTAACATCGCTTGAAATGCTTTTAAGCATTTTAATCTACTCGTATGTAAACAATTATCTAATTAGGAGGAGATTGTTATAAAATGCCTATCTTTAAAAAAACAAACAATATATTTTGATAAAAGATAAAAAGTAAAAACAGAAACTTTTTTATTTAAGTTTTGTATTCTTTATTGAAGTATCCATATCTCAACAATAGCATAACAATGATGTGTCAGGGTCAGAGGGTTAGAGATACTATATTATATGCTATACGGTCTTGTGTTTTTATAATTGTATAGAAAAACTACTGTATGCATCAGATTTTGTTATACTGAACTAGGATCTATCTATGAATCCGAACAAGAAATTAAAATTCATGTTAAATCTTTTAATATGGCTTATGTGTAATTATAATACTACGACAATATATTTTAGCGTTTGGAATTTTACGGTGACGTTAAAAAATATAAATAATATCATTTCATTGGATCATGTAATCTCTTGTGGGGCATAGGGCCAGTGTGTGGTGTCGCACACCGGATTCATTGACCATTACGGGTTCACATGTGTTGTGCTACTCCTATTGGATCTACTGTGCCCTAACACTAACATCCCCAATGGTTAGGAGTCTTAATTAGCCCTGACGCGACTCTAACAACTTTTCAGGGCAAATGCGCGAGATCTATCTTGCTATTTATATTCTGAATCGTGCATGATCAACGCCTCTTATTGTTCTATACAGGATACGTGTAAATATGTTAATTGATGGCATTAATGTTCCGTTATTCAAATCAATTTCAACATATTTCAGAAATAGTATATTAATAGCAAGAGGAACCTATTGATTTAAAGTGCTACATTCGAAAAACACAATGATATACAATACATTTTTTTTGCCAAACAACCATATAGTTGTTTTGGGCCTCCTCTGAAATACTATTTCTAATACTTTTTACTTCCCATCGTGCGGTAACTCCACAAAAATCATTATTTTTGTCTCTTGTCTTCTAAATATATCAGCTGAGGTTCTTACATCTACCATTATTGTTTGACCATCACATCCATGATAAACTGCTTGAATTAAATCTTCAGGCCATGTGTTTCGTGTTGCTGAATAATAATTACAATATCCCCATTTTTAATGGGTTGGTTTTTAAATGGTATTTAGTTCATCCAAAGCTGGTAAATATAAACGTAACCATCTTCTTGCTTCACTAATAGCCCATATAGTGGAAACAGTTGTAAGAGAATTTGCTACTAGTTGTTGTTAGACAAGTAAATATATAAATAATCCATTCCAGTAGTAAATGGTGTTATGGCATTATTCTTGCATTTATTAACTGGTGGTTTTACACATATTCCTTTTTACTCTCATTACACTCTGAAGATATTCGATTATGACAAGTTCTTGAACATTATGTACACCGCTTCGATGTTTGAATTCAATTAATAATAATAATTAATAAGTCTTGTGTCCAGAATAATTGAATGTTTCATATTATCCATCCTCTTTTGCGCAATTATCTATATGACTCTATATCTATATGACTTTTAGAGCATATTTTGTATATTAAAAAGCATATGTTATTCTCTTCTGGTAATTCTAAGTATATTTATATGATTTATATATTTCAAACGAATAAATTAATCAAAGTATATAAAATATATAACCATAGCCATAGCCGGAGGGTAACGCGTTGGCATGACTTATGGGAGGTCACCGGTTCAATCCCGGCAGACCGAAGTGTTTTTCGAATGTAGCACTTTAAATCAGTAGGTTCCTCTTGCTATTAATAGCCTTTTTCTGAAATTGGTTATTGACTTGGAATAACGGAACATTAATGCCATCAATTAACTTATACATACGCACCCTGTACAATAAGTGTATGATGGCGTTGATGATTCACGATTCCGAATATAAAATAGCAAGAGAGATCTCGGTGCATAGAGATATCTCAAAAATATGCGCATTTGCCCTGCAAAGCTGTTAGAGTCGAGTCCTAACATCGAGGATGTGTTGTGAGTGTTAGAACACAGTAGCTCTAATAGGCGTAGCACTCGTGTGAACCCGTAATGGTCAATGAATCCGGTGTACGGCATCGCACACTGGCCCTATGCCAGACAAGGGACAGGATCCAATGAGAGATAAAATATACAAATAATTTACCAATATATGGTAATATCTTCCAGTGCAAATTGACATTATAATGATTTAATGGAAATTCTTGGGTAACATTTAAGAAGGACTCCATTTTGCTGTTTCTTAGTGGTCCATCTTATATGGTCAAAGCTGCCAAAGCCTTACAAGTATTCTTCTTCAAGATTACCCACGCGCAGTTGCGCTGGGACCCATCGTTGATCGCATTATTGCCAATACTAAGTATTCACGAAAGCTCCATCACAACTAAAGCTCATCAAAGAACTATGTTCTGAACTCCCTTTACCACCTCAGTTAATAACAACACGATGGGGTACATGGCTCGAAGATTTGCTGAATTTAGCATTTTGAAAGGATTGCAAGCGTTTTTAATGAGCTGGATGAGGAGGATGCTGCAGAAATTAAAATATGCAAATAGTTATTTCATTTCAAGTACTCCTTTCTCGTGAAGACCATAAATTAGTAAAAAGTAAGTAAAACGCATTTTTAAATGCATACTTTTGGTTGCCCTGGTAATAATGTTTAATCTTGTTGCACCTTTTTCTTTCTGCATCTTTGATATTTTATAGTATTAATTGATTGTCATATCTATTCGAATTCGAAAGCGATCAATATTAGGCAAAAAGGATGGAATTGTAGGTTGCTTCATAATAACGCCGTTGAATTATATTCTTTGTTCTTATTTCTAGGCCATAGAAGTTCAGGTTAATGGAGGAAATCGGAACCACAAATCCAATGAACGTGTTGTTCAAAAAATGGAATGAATTTGATCGATCTTCTTCTCAATACACGAAAGTCTTTTTAGTGCATGTGAGGAAGAATATCATCAAGATCTTCCATTTTTCTGGGACTATTTTCCTTGAGTTTTATTCAATTATTGATAATGCTTGTTCAAAGTGTTTTGACAAAAAGGTTATTTTAGTACAGGTTTAATTTAGATAAGATTTTTTTTACAATATCATATCAGCACATATTTCTTCATGATTACATACCGTAAATGCGCATTATGGCTTCAAATCTTTATTCATTGCATGGTTTTTTCAAATTGAACAAACAATTACTTTAGCTTTGACTTTTAAATATTTCTGAAGTTGCAGAAAAATTTACAAAGTTCGGTTGATCTTGTATAATTTGATATCATTCCAACGGATTGTCGGCCAGCATTTTCGAGTAGTTTTTACAATCAATCGCAATGGTTTTATTTCGACTGTTCTCAATTTCACGAACACTATTTTCTGGAATATCCTGGCTAAGATTTTCTGAATTTTCGACCAACTGGCAAACATTATAATGAGTATTTTTTGAAAGAATACACTATAGATGATCTTCTGATAGAATTTTCTTTGAGTTTAGTCATTTCCATGAAAATACTCTGTTGGATCAGTGTGTTATGTAGTAAGATATGCTTTTCATTCTTCCATTAAATTTATCATACGTATTTCTGCTACATATGCTTGTAACTCCAGAACTGTGTGTATTAGAAACAGATTTATTGATATTTTCGACATAAACGGTGTGTACATTACTCTCATTTTATTGTTTATCCTCGTGGAATAAGATCTACAGCAGGAGCTTGTTCAGGGTAACACCTCTGTTTAGTCGAGAACTTATCCTTGGAATACTATTTTCTATAGATTAGGCAAACGACAGGACAACACCGATCGTTCTCTTATTATTCTATTTTATCTTACTGGAATATTATCATTTCAGAGATGAGCAGACAAATACGAACCAAGACAACTAATTTATGTCAAAATCATTAGGCGTAAAACTGGCGTAATAAAACTATATGAACTTATATAAATGTCTGGCTCATAAGGTCCAACTTTCAAAGGCTGGCTTTATAAAATAGAAAGAATGTACCGTATATTGCGCCGGACTCTCAAATAATTTTTTGAACAAATGAAAGTTCTATTAAGCTTCTAATTTATATATATATATGTAACATTTATTTCCACATGTTTGGGTCCAGCGCAATATGAGTTTTGAATATAATCTTCACTGGCGTATGTAGCTAGAAAGCTCGCTAGAAAGGTACTCGCGTATCTGTTTTTGAATTTATCGATATAATTTTTTAAACTTTAAAAATATATTTTACAAATTTGTAAAGAAAAGAAGATCTGGTTTGTCTCGGTAATCTTTTGGATATATTGTACATTACACTAACATGTATCATATCTCAGAGGCAACTTTAGCTGAAGTTAGTTAATGGTAAGTGGTGTCGTAATAATCTTATAGAATAAAATGTTTATGTATTTGTAATTGTATAATAATAAATATAATAATAATTTTGATAAGATAGTATCCAAAAATAAAAAAAGAAAACATTTCTAAAATTTCGCTTTGACAGTTTTAAATATTAACTAAAATATACTACCACCTCTTGTATGATAATGATTATGTTCATCGCTAAAGAGCTGCTGTTTCTCACTTTCACGTGTAATTATATTCTGTTTTTCACAAACAATCGTAAAAAGATTGATTATACCAAAAGGTTGCTGTGAGACCAAAATTGTTTGATGTTGCGTTTTTTCGCACACTGGTGACTTCTACTTCAGCTTGCCGCACTGTGCCCAAAAGAAATCCGTATTATTATTTATCTCGCGCACGCACATTTCCGCATTAAGCAACGTACACCTTGCACCGCAAAAACACGTTTTTTTACATATACACCGGCAAAAGTCAATAAATTGGAAAATTTAATTTCCTCTTTATTTGTATTAAATTAAGGTAATAAATTAAGACATCATGAAAATCAAGTTACGCCTCAAACCATTTCGCGGCGCTTGATAATAATATGTGTGTGTTCCATTATGTTTATATTATATGTTTATGTATGTAATTATGTAATAAATTGTGAATTTGACATTCTGTCAAAACGAAACACTGATATGTTTTGAAAATACCAACGTAATTATATTTGTTTGTACAAAATTTAGTATAAAAGAAAACAAATTGTAAAAATGTACGCTAAATTTATTCAGAGAATTCTTCAACACGTTGCGCAGATTCCTTTTGACTCGCACAAATTATGCTCTGCACTGATCACTATATACTATACTATACACTATATACACTATATATATTAATATATTTTATATAAACGATCACTTTGTGACATCGTTATTGCACTCAAAGATTAAGATCAAAAGCAGACTGAGAAATGTAAATATCAGACGCTTGATAAATTGCGTTTTTTTTTCGACGTGTGCGAGCGAACGCTGGGTTAATGACCTTCTGATCGGGCCGCAATGGCGAATGGCGAGTGGGTTTTGGTGTGTATTAAGTGTCTACTGAGATATGTTAATACTCCACAGGTGGACAACACGTCTTAGTTATATTTGCAAGTGAATAATGTTTACTTATAATGTTTGTATAAGCTAGTAATTATGCTGATGAACTTACATGTTTTATTTGGATACGAGTATATATATGGTAAATGTACAGGTTTAGATATATTTAATTCCTGCCGTAAAATACTTTTTTTATATATATTTATTACATTTAAACTGAGTTTGCACTTGCGCTGTCAAAACTGACTTTTTCTAAAACTAAAATATCTCTATGCATACACGATAAACACCATGTAACTATATTCTAACACATACATATGAACAAAAGGTTTTGGCGCATTGCTTTATTAAAACTC
The DNA here is from genome assembly GCA_027564075.1 of Bolitophila hybrida. NCBI lineage: Eukaryota > Metazoa > Arthropoda > Insecta > Diptera > Mycetophilidae > Bolitophila > Bolitophila hybrida. The sequence goes on from JANSTU010051008.1 coordinate 7,207, forward strand.
GAAATTTACTTTTTTCCATTTTTTGCAAAAACAAATCAACGAATCAATAGTCAGATTGCTTTCAAATGTATACACGTATCGTTTGAAGGTTAGTATTAAATAAACATCATATGGAAACAATTCTAGTAACGATATCTATGTATCATCCTTTGGATTTAATGATTGACGACCTAGTATAGTTGTATGTCAATATATATAATATAGAACATATTCTCCCCAACTAACATTTTTAGCCAGATAATGCACATTTTTGGCACAAATTTTTGTGTTATTATTTTGCCAAATAGTTTTGAATTTGTACAATTTACCAGGAAAAACTAATTTGTTATTACAACTTTTTCACATAATATTATATTTAATCATATGGCATATATCTTTTTCTGTATGTATATTATTTATATATTTTATTATGAGTTATGTTATATTTTTATAATAAAAGTTCGTTGGTTTTCAGACCAAAAAGTAGGTGTAAAGAAAACTGCATAGTGTAGTATTAGAAAGTAGATTGTATAAAATTAAATTAAATTGTTATGTATTAATAAATTAAATTATTTTTATTTTTTTAATAATTTTTAAGATCTAAGTGTCTCAGTTATTAGATCTTAAAAACTTAATTTAAAAGATGAAGAATACAAAACTAGGAAGAAAAACTTTGTTCGTTTTTTTTAATGGCAAAATATTTTTTTTTGATTATAAATAAAAACAAACGCCTCCATTTTTATTCTAATTCATGGAAAATATGGCGGATAGTTATAATTGTAATATTGTAAACAATTTAGCAAAATATGCTAATTGGTCAATAGAATTTCTATTTGTAAGTTGTAAGTAACATATACATTTGACTGCTAAAGATCATTTTAAACTATTTAGAAATTAGAATTACAAATGTCAGGTCGTAATCAAAAGACTGGTTTGTTATTTTTGAAAATTATTATTATTATTATTAGCTTAATATGTTATAAAATATCAAAAAATACCAATTGGCACATATTATTACTAAATAATTAAATTGCACGTAATATTACCAAATAGCAAAAAAACAGCGAAATAGCCATAAAATTTGCTAAATAAAAATAATAGCTAATTCGTTGTCAGATGCGAACAAACATTTGAGCACATATACCACAAGCTATCAAAATTAACTAATATAGTATACACACAAAAAAGCTGCGGCCGATTTCTGGAAAATGTCGAGAATATTCATAAGTGCGAACGCCGCATTAATGCCACAATTTTAATTAATTTTGGCCTGCTAAACTCGAAAACAATATTGAGAAAATATTATATGATATAAAAGTTTTAAAAGGGTAGCTTATTATGTAAAGTAGTTGGGAACCATTTTGTCAATATTTTTAAATTATGTTAGCTATTGACAAAATGGTTCCCAAAGCAGCTCTTACTAAACGCACTATCATTCTTACTCGTTATATTAAAGCTTTGCAACTAGAATCAAAAAGAATACAATGTATTCTTTTCCGATCTAATGGTTTGTTAAATCACCAATTTGTGCAAATTTAAAATCATATTAGCTTACAATCATCAGCTAATGCCTATTCTGGGCTATTCACTGATGATACTAAAACGGCCCTTGCTGATTAGCTTAGTCATCAATTTTCTAAAAATCATTCGCTTACCATTGCTGAACCATCGACTTATGAAACACTTGCCTCTACAGATAATCAACTCATTGACAGAGTTTTCAAATTAATAATACAATTCGTTGTAACACCTTCTTCTCACCGTCAGGAGATTGAATCTCTTCTGCAATCATCGCAATTTGTTAACAACGGCTGAAGAAGTTTCTGTTGTCATATCCAAATGCCCTGATAAAAAATCAATCAAAATCAAACAACATACCATGCCTTTTCTGTCTTATAAAAAAATGTTGGCCCTCAATAATTATGTTCCTTACAATTTTCATTAATCATTGCATCGCCACTACACATTTCCCAATTTTTTGGAAGCATGCAATTATCACCTGGAAAAGATATATCGATTATTACGAACTGCAGAACCATCTCGCAACTGAATCAATGAAAAAAATTATGAAAAAATTATTGCAGCCAGATTAAAGAATCAATTTCTTTAATGAATATTTGTGACACTCAGTTTGGAGTTTTGTCTGGCACTTCGGTGCTCTTCGCTTGCTCGCTTACAATCTGACATTGACAGTGGTCTATACACTGGTAAAGCTACGTCCCTACTAGCACTTGATCGACGTGCTGCTTTTGAAGTTTTCTGGCACGATGGCCTAATTCATAAAGCCTGGAAATTTGGTTTTAATCCACTCATCATCAGAAATACCGGGGTATGCTCACTGTTCGAACAGTCAGAATGAGTCTTAACCAATATTATACTAACCCAATTAACATGCCTGCCGGAGTCCATCAAAGATCCGTGCTAGGCCACTCATAAGAATCCTGCCTTCATTCAAAATATGTTTATATCTTCTTAACTCAGTTAAAAAATACTTTGACAGTTGGAAACTACATATAAATTCCAACAAAACAGAGTTTATCAATATTATTTGACATATATGTATACTAATGTTTTTCTTCAACGTAAAGCTAAAAATCAGATTTCTCGGAATGCATCTTCAAACGAAAAAGCGATTTATAATAATTTATAGACCGATAATAGTCTTATACATAATATTAAAAATAATGTTAATTGTGTTTTTTAATGTTAATAATGGAGACTTAATTTATTTTGACGTAGGTATATGTAAAGTTTAAACTAAAATTAATTAAAAATTATATAATACAATAAATATTCGTTAACACAGACATCGGTGGGGTTCATGTAGTGCATTGCTCAGTTTGAAAATTTAAATATTTGAAGCAAAATATTGCAATGTTGATTGTTCGTTAGATGTAAGGAATGAAAAACATTCTGTTTTGAATATATTTATTGAAGCAATAACTCTTATATTGGACCCTCTAATTATTGGACCCATTACATAGAATGAGCTGCGAAGGGCTTTAGAACAATTACTTATAAGGATCTTTTTAATAAATATACATCTATGGTACTTTATATAAGTATGCAATGAACATTCTAGGATTGAATTACGAAAAGCTCCAAGATGGTGGAAATTTAGTAATCGATAAGCAAAACGTTTACAAGCATTAAGTGCATACACATTGGCAGGCAAGCCACAGAGAATTATGTCACAATAGGAGAATAGTGAGATAAGCAGGACTTTTACCAATTTCATTGACGTATCAGTAGGTAGCAAGTGTCCATGCACCCATAGACTGCGCATACCACCAAACACTTTTGCAGAAATGAAAGAGGCATGCTCAGTCTAATTTGCATAATTGCTTATGATTAGGCCAAGATTTTTAGCACTATTTGAATAAGAGAGGATTACACCATCCAGCATAATCGGGGGAAGGGAGTGAGTATTAAAGTTTAAACGAGGAGGGGAGGAAAATATACATTTAAAATTTAAAAAAATTTAAAAATTACACATTTAATCACAGTTTAAAAAAAGCTTGTGAGTTTTGCAGTATTTCAAAACTAATAATTGGGCGTCATCGGCAAAGAAATGATACTTGGTCGAGTTAAGAAGAATTATCGGAAGGTAAATAATAAACATTGAGAATAAAACTGGTCCAAGAACTGATCCTTGCGGAACACCAGAAAAAACAGGACAGAAAGTGAACAAATTACCAAAGATATCAACACACTGAATTAAATATTAGATTAAAAAGGGCTTCCATTACCAAATTTCATTTAAACCGCATGTTCAAAGGAAGATGCATTCCTCCTAATGTCAAATGTAACATATATAAAATGTATATCAGACCAATACTGACATACTCATCCCCTGCCTGGTTCAAATTGCCAAATGCCTCATCTCATCAAATTGAAAGGCATCGCCAAGTGTGAGGTACTAATACTTACCAAGCTAGATACTCATTTAAACATTAATATTTTCATATATGAAAAGACCAAATGTTTAAGAATTGATCGATTCATGGCGACCCTGGTTTAGTATACCTGCTAAGCCAATAGATTTGATCTCATTCCTTCATTTCAATCATTTGTGCTTTTTCTTCAATATTTCATTTTCTATTCATCCTATTATTAAATTAGTTATCGTAAGAACTTGATAAGGGTTTCATTGTACTCTCACTAGTCTTACTGCTGTTCATATATAACCAATAAATATACTAAATCAAACAAAATATTAAATTATATTAGCTAGTATATCCAGCTTTCGATTGACTCGCCCAAGATAAATTAAAAGTAATTTAACCTCCAACCTCCAGTAGTGTAGTTGTTATTTACCTTTTGGTCAATTTAAGTAATCAATTTTTTATACCAAAATAAAATTTGAAAATTAACTCTACAGCCATGCAAAAGTAGAAAACGTCAAACGTCAAATATATTGTAATTTTACAAAGAAAAAATGAATTGATGAAGAAATGGATATGGATAAAGGAGCTATTAACAATTGAGTGAAGGTACCAAATTTCCTCTATTTTAGAATTTGTATTCACAATGTATTTCGAGAATGGCCTTTTTCATGTATTTAATATAATTTCCCAGTTTTTCTGATTTAAATTTCGAATTATATATTTTGATTTCACTGTAAATATTCAATTTTGTACAGGGTCCGAAATACTTGAAGTCTGATGATAATGCCGTTCCTACATTTTTTAATAATTCAATAACTACCTTGTTTCTTCTATACTTCATCCTTTCATCTTAGCATCTCTGTACTAATTATCCTCTACATTTTTAACTACTGCCTTTCCACGTCCTCTCTCTCTAATTCTTGGAAACGTGCTAGAATTATTTCAATTCATAAAACACTCCATCTCTTGAACTGAAAGAATCTTACCAACATTACTTTCGAAATGCCTTGAAGTTGTTATGAAAAAAGTTTGCTCTTTCCTAGACACTAATAACCTTTAATGTTATTTCCAGTCCGGTTTCAGAAAAAAACATTACTTTTTCGATTCAAATACCATATAATATTCAAAATATTAGCTTTTGATAAGATTTTTTGTTCAGCGTCGGTATCACCTTTAACCGCCAACAGAGTTTCTGTCGTTTTTATTGCAACTCTGGTGACAAGCACAGTATCTTCAATAAGTAACAAAAGCGGCTAAACGGCCATTCGGTGAAACGGCACTCGGCGAAATGGCCTTATTCGGCGAAACGGCAGTCGGCGAAATGTCCATATACCGTTTTGATGATATGTACAATGTACTTGGTAAACATCGTTCTTCTCTGAAAAGGAAAGAGCTGTTCGTCGATAGTCAAGTGCCCCGTTGGTCGATACACCGCAGCTAAGATTGCTGGAATCATGTGTGCCTGAGTTACAGCACAGCAACAGCACCTATCAAGATTAATACTATTATGCGTTTCAGCCTAACAATATTTCTAGACGGAGTTTGCTGATTTCGAGGCGGAGTTTTATTCCAACCCCGTTTGTATTATAAGTATGTAAGTAGAATAATAATATAAACGGGGTTGGAATAAAACTCCGCAAATATCCTTAATGGGGAAATTTTTGAAACACACGGGATTTCATAGGTAATCCTGCCAAATTACATAAGCATTGGATGTAAAGTACAGATTAATTAAATGTTCATTATTGTCTTATAGTAAAGCTGATCTCCCTGAATTGGATAAAACTGAAACTAAGTTATCATTCCATAAATATTAGAATTATATTATATTAAATTTATTCAATGTACAAAGTATAATAATAATGCACAAAGTATATAAAATTTGTATATTGGATTTAGTGACCAATATAGTAAAGAAAAAAATTTGGGAAGAGGACAATGTGTGATATTCATTAGAAAGTTGATCTTAATTTGCTATTGTAATATTGTACCATTTTATTAGGGAATCGTTTGATACTTTTTATTTATTCCCGATCAATCATAATTACATATGCATCAAATTGCACGGTTGTCACATTTCTGATGTAAGAAATAAAGTAAAATACGATCAATGCATATTATGCACTTTTGTTGTGCGTGTGCACACTATTAATTATCTCGTAAGATTGTTGACGGTTTGAAGTGCTGTTTTTGGAGCTACCCTGCAGCGTTGAGAGGCATGCGTGCTGCGATTCAAGCACGCATCTCACTTAACATCTTCACAACAAAGACGCATGTAAGCGTCGACTCTGTCAATAATTGTTGTTGTTGTTAATTGGTATGTTAATTGAAGTGTATCGCATTTCAAATTCAATAATTCAAATCAAGAGTCTCTACTGCGCTGGTCATCTTGGTGATACAAATTAAAACTATTGCTTACACTCACAATGTAATTTTTTGTTGTTCTTGACAATGGGCGTAGGTTGACATGACGTTTGATGAATACAAGAGAAAATGCACAATAAAGTAATTTATGCATTGTTTATGTACTTTCCATTCGGTCGGCATATTAATAAATGTAAATTGAGATTTTTTTGAATAATTGCTAAGTGGCTGAGTGTATTCTTTGGAAAGTGTTTACACATAAATTTGGGATATTAATTTTTTGCTCTTATTTATTTTAATTTATTCGCTGCACATGCTTGCCTGAAACACTGCACACGTATTAGCGCATGTCACATAATTGAAATGTTTGAGAAAAACAACAATAACACCTTGCCCATGGGCGACGGGATTGCGTTACCAACATCGTGTGTTTATTTGTTTGTGTGTGTGTGTGCATTTAAAGTGATGCATGTGGATTGTGCACTGATTGCGAATGAAGTTAGCGTTTATATAGGGAGGCGCGCTGTCAGAAATAATGACACAGCATTATTTTGACAGGCCGCTGGAAATGCGAATTTTCATGTTCTCTACACTAGCGTAATATGCAAATTAATTGCCGTGTTGTTCATTTTATAGTCGGTATGTATAATATAATATACTTACTAAATATACAGACTTTAAGGCTGTTTATGACTGTATTTTAATCGATATGGCAGACTGTTAATGGGAACAACTTTTGAACCAGCATATTATAAAATTTATATTACGCACGCACTCGATACGCCTCTAATCGGTTATTAAGATTGAATGGTGTGCGAACGAGTTTTTGCGCACATTGTATAAGAAATACCTTTGGTAATTATGCGTAATTATAAGCAGTTCGTCATCTAGAATCGAATCTTTGAATATTTTTTTTCTTATAACCTTTTAAAACATTTAAAATACATTTAAATTTCAAAATATATTTATTATTTCTTTCCACTCTCTTGTCGATTATAATAATGTTTTTCATACATTTTCAGGTAAGCATCACAAAATGAATAATCACTTCTATCGCATGAGAAATTGTTGCACAACTTACACCAGGTAACATACTATATATATCATAGAACCGGACTGAATAAATAAAAACCCTCACAAGGAAACTAGTTCTCTCCACCGGAATACCGTACGTAGCCTTATAATATAATGAAATATACGCACAGTTCCAATTCCCACGCAATAATTGTGCACTTTGGTGCTTTCTGTGTGCTCTCTGGCACAAGCCACACAGAAAATATATCACCTGGTGCGTGTAAAGGTGATTTGCACAAAAACAAAACAAAATTGTGTATGCACCAATTTGAATAATTGGACGTGTTTGCGCTCACCACACATTGTACAGTTATGCTCGATTGTGTTGCAGAATATGCGCATTGAGAGTAATTGCTGTGAGATCGAAACGACAAGCTGTTTTGTTCATATTATATTTGTACGTAGTTATTTTGCCATAATTGTAATATTCGTATTTTTGTTTTTTTTTTTTGTTATTAAATTGTATATTTTAGAGTTTAGATTATTATATTTTTATTAAGAAATGATATCGAGTGTTTTTCAAATTAAGACTTTCTAGTTTTTTTTTCCGTCAAAGATGTGTTGTTGGTTTTCGGGCAAATAATCTAATAGTATTGTATTTTGGATCAGCAAAAAGTGTGAACCAAAACCAGTACGTATAGGCCTCAAGATGGTTGCATTGAAATAGTAGCACAACTCATTAACCTGGCTTGACCAATCGTAATAGAAAAAAATAAACTTTTTATTATGGACTTGCCAACAGAAGACATGATGATTCGGTCTACGAAAAAAATGGAAACTTTCCATCATAAATGTTCAACGTATTACGAACATAAACATGAAGTTGTTGCAAGTTGTGCATAGCAGAAACTACGAATTGTCTCGCCAACTTCCATTACGAACCTGTACTTTACGAATCTGCTAAACAAACCATTCGACCAGTAGCGAAGCGGTTCTATCCCAGTGACGGTTTGTTAGAATGATGCACCTGTGTAAATACAATAACGAGATTCTTAACGCTTGCATATGGAAACTGGCATCCAAACACCTGCATTGCGGTGTAGAATCTATAAAAATAGCTGCATATACAGAAACAAATTGGTGCTGGCATAGGTAGCTAATGTATTTTATCAAAAACAAACATTAATTACGATTTTTATAACGTTAAACTTAAACAGCCTTTTCTGAAAACACAATTTTTCAATGCGCGGGATGCACTACAGCTTCAACTGACTCAGTAAAATAAAATATTAACAATTGGGCCAGCAATATATTATGAAGTTCTTTCAGAATACGTTTTAGTGTTTTTATTTAAACAAAAAAAATACGTACTTAAAGTTACTGAAGTGTGCCAAAAAGCAGAGACAATGATACATCCTTTACTGAGATATTTAGCTTTTGGTTGCTTCTCTGTTATCTAAAGTATCTCTCCTTGGATCATGTAATAACACCGGATTCATTGACCATTACACGACTATGGTCAGGTCATGCTTATGTGTTGTTTTGTGTCTTGTAACTCCAATTGGAGCTAAAGTGCTCTAACATTAACAACACATCCTGACACGACTCTAATAACTTATATTAGAGGTATAAATGTGCATATTTTTGTATATTTCTATATGCACCGAGATTATTTTATTAGAAATCGTGTGTGTATATGTTTTATTGGCATTAATGTTCCGTTATTCCAAAAAAAAATATTTCAGAAATATCAGGCTATTAATTGCAAGAGGAACATACTAATTTAAAGTGCTACTTACGAAAAACACCGGGATCGAACCTATCTAAAGTATTCAAGCCAAATTAAAAAAATATTTTTCTTCAATAAATACGAATGCAATATTTTGTAACGATAATTTATTATCTATATTCAAAAGATTGTATGTGACGAACTAGCAAAAATCAAAAGCTTCATTCACTACATGTAGTGAACTTGAACATTTTTTTTAAATGACCCATAACTTAGTATTAGTATTGATGCATTTTAAAAAATACTGTGGTGTCTTTGACAAAAAAAAAAGAATGTATCACAATGCATAAATGATAAATGATTTGAAATATTAATAACTTTATTTGATAAAGTTTGTGAACTACACATAAAAAATGTAAATAGTTGTTAATTTTATAATATCCAAAGTAACAAATTAATTATTCCCTTAGTGTAGAGAAAACAGAAGACAAAGACAGAAAAATGAATAGGCGGACGATTTAGCTAAGATGGCTCAATCAAAGAAAAAAAAGAAAGATTTTGATATAATTTAAAAAAGCCACAGATTAGAAGGAGTTCACACATTAACATAAAGTATTACAAAAATTACATTAAAAATTAATGAAAAGCTAAAAAAATATTCTGAACAAAGATTTTGCAGTATTTGCTAGGACGCAAACCATATCAGATAACATAATAAAAACTAAGGAAGTATGCGAAGAAACATCTAAAAAATATTTAAAATTAAAAAAAAATCTTCGTATAAAAATCTTTATCATCAGCTAAAGTCCACCAAAAAAAAAATATTTAACTTGATCTCTATTTTTTTTTAAATAATGTTTTGTAAGACAATTGTTTATACATTCTCTTTGCTCGTCTTTCCTTCAAAATTGTTCATATTTACTATGACAACCATATATTCACAGTCAACAACATTTACCAAGCTGCGAAAGAAGCTGATCTTCTTAGGTTCTTGTCTACTTTTCACAGAGCGGATTATGTGTCATCGGGGATTCTCATAATACTATATTGCGACTATTCTATTTTCCATTGACTTATTTCCCCTTCTTACTTCGGATGAGTATGCATCACCGAACTTGCGGAAGCTGTTACTAAGTAGGGAACTACATAAATTACTATCAATTGTTATGATCTTACTTACCACGCTTGAAATATCCTATTTTTGTGACTGCTTCTTTGGCCATATCACGCAGAAATGCCTACTGTGATCGCACGTCTCGTACAAGTTGCAAGTTGCTTTAGAAGAGAATAATACTTAAGCTACGATTACACGGGCTGTTACTTACACTGCCATCGACAGTTGATAACAGTTGACGACAGTTCAAGTAGTAACCAAACTTAACTGCGCATATTCATCTGCTATCCAAAAATTAGCAGTTTAGTAGCAGTTCGTGTAATCATGTAATTTTGGCCGCGCCAAAAAATCAATTTTGCTGACGCAACGATCGAAATCCTATTAAAGAGGCCAAATGAAGAGCAGGGCAGCATCGAAATCGAGCGTCCGTTCTACGATGCATTTCATCGCTTGTCAGCTGACGATTTTGATCATTTAAACTCATTGGTTGCGCCATTCATCAAGAAGCTGGACAGCAACATGCGCAAAGCGATTCCGCCAGAAATTCGGTTGAGTTGTACTTGGCAACCGGTCTTTCGTTTCGATCGATGAAATTGTGGTTCCGGTGGCCGCAATGCACAATTTAAAAATTGCATCCATTATTATTAAAAATGATTTATTTAATATTTATCACTAGCGCAAATGTGATACACAAAATATAATCATAGCAGCCAACTGTGAAAATTCACCAAAAATTGTTGCGGCGAAATGTTATTACACGATCTCATTGATTTAAATTCTATATCCAACGTTCTTCCATCCAATTATCATAATCACATAATATTAATTTGGAACAAATAAAAAATAAAACTCTATATGTGATTCTATGTTTGTTTATAGATAAAAAAAAGCCGAGAGATCGTATATTGTTTGTTTATGTGAAAATGCAAGCTACACCAAACAGTGCACATACTGCATCACGCACTGTACACAAAATGCAACAATGTTCAATTATATATGTAATGTATATATGTTTACAGAGTGTTGTGTATGTTTGTATGTATAAAACGAACCACATGCACAACATCATAATACACAAATCGTCTACAACATGCGTGGATTAAAAACGTAAAAACATAAACATAAACATATCGCGTATACGAATTATGTAAACATGTGTAGACATGCTTCATCTTTCAACTATCTTCGATAATATACGAAGTGGAATGTAGTTTGGTTCTGCTATGGTAGATGGTAGAATGTATAATATGTATGCAAATGCATTTTTTTATGTCATGCTATGCTTTAATTTTTGTATTGGTGTAATATCAAATGTATGGCTTGCGCTACGAAAATCACCCTTATGTGTCAAGATAACGATTTTAGTAATGAGATTCATAATACAAAAAAGTACATTCATTCAAGATGACCGGCTGAGTAGTGACTTGTTTATACGTGCTATCTTAAGCCCTCTTTTTATAATTTGACCGGAGCAATTATTTTGCCCTGATCACCCGACTCAATAGCAATTCAGCCCGTCAAATTCATATTTTTTAAAACTTTAGTATCTATCTAACAAGATCTATATTTTAAATCTAAAACCATCAACTCAATTATATTAATATATGTTATTTCTCTTGGGGTATAGAGCACTTATTTCAAACGTGAAAAACATATTCTAATGAGCTCCAGTGGTATCTGTAAAATACAAAACCGAGATACCGAATAATGTCAATCAATGCAAATTCAGTATGCCTTTTTAGATAGATTATGTGCACTATATATACATATAGTGTATATTGTTACATTCCATGAAGATAAATTATAAAATTCGACCGCTTTGCAGTGTTTCAACCATATACGAACAAATACAAATATAAATCAGATTACATAATATATACGCAATTATCTTCAGCATATTACATGTTGTATGCCGCGTTCAGAACATATAGTCGCAACATAACAAAACGTACGCAGATTCCTACCCACAATCCGATAGGCATCGAATGCAATTTGCATTACAAGCAAAACATACGCAGGTACATTTCACCTTCGCCACAAGAAAACGCAGACATACCACATAGATAGAAGTCATGTCGGCGAATCGTCAGCAATAATTACCTTTTGCGCAAATGACAATCGATGTCACAGCGTTCGGTCACGACTGTTTTCTTTTTGTATTGGCGTGTAACGTAAAGCTCTCGAAAGTTGTAAGTAATAACATTTTATGAGTAGCATTTATGCATCTCTTGTGGTGTATTTATTTAATCTCTTCTATCTGAAGAATAAAGAATGAAGAATTAATATTGAAGGAAGGAATAAAGATAAACAATGAAAACTAAAAAAGGTATTAAATATGAACTTATAGTATTTGAATTAAATTAAATGTCTTTTGATACTATTCGCACACATCAAGGATTGGAAATTCCATGTCCGTTCCGAAAAGTTTAGTTTTTTTTTTAAATAAAATGTATGTGTATGTATGTATATGTATATGTATTCATCATCATCATTTATCATCGCAGACCAGATACTTCCAAAATCGAATTCCTTTTACTTTTATTTTCATGTTTTTAACTAATTTGTTTTTTTATTTCAAATATAAAGGCTCTCTGTGTAAATATTCCCCCCTTTAAACTGCAACCAGGGAAAAAATACCTTTTGGTTTCTATTTTCCTTTTAATTATGTAACCCCTATTACCTCTTTAAATAATATTCTTCTAAAATTCTTTATATAAATAAATTATAAATGTTTCATACAAAAACCTCGAGAAATAAATAGGGGACATTTGTTGTATAACTTAATTAATAATAATCTGCGATGTTTGTCTCTTGTATGAAAATTTATGAAAAAATATCAATTTCATAGACTTTTTATTGTATTTACAATAAACAATCTATTTACAAAATTATAAAATGTGTGTCCAAGTGAACTTGAAAAGCTTCATATTTGGATAAGAATATACTCGACTATAAATAGAATATCACTTATTAAATTTACACGTGCGACATTTATAATGGCTCAATTAAGCCCGCATAATAATGGATGATTATGACTATATACATAGAATATGGCTTTGACAGTCATAGTGACTCATAAGATAAAACTATTTCATCGAAATGAGTGCAGTGTCACTTAAATGTTTTTTGGCTTGAGCATATATGACAAATCGAAACAACCTAGATTATACAATTTCAATATTATGGCTTGTGTGTTTTAAAATCTTTGTGCAATATTGAGCGGATATTGCCACATCCGATTGATCATTATCGTTATCACGTTTAGATAATTCAATAATGATAAGACGAAACAATCTTTAAGCTAACATTCCTCGTATGACCTTGACCGCTTCTTTCACGTTATATGCGTACAAGTCTCACGCTAATTTTGACCATCTATTCATAAAACCGGAAGTAATGACTATACACGATTTCGATTGTTTTATGTTGTCCATTCTATTGCGAACAAAAACAGCAATCGAATGATTAATTGTTAACGCGCGAATTTTATAGAGAAACATTAATAATTCAAGCGAAAGTCTTATGTCGGACACAATTGGGACGTGTGCGCACACATACACACGCATACAAACCGATTTCTTGAGCCATTTCACGCATAAGACAAATTGCCAAATACATAGTTTTCTACTTTTGGCCACGCGCGCAATCCAAGACACGGATAAGTCGATTCGACGTAGGCTCACCTATAAACCCGCTGCTTGTATCGAAGAAGTGTATCAGCAGAAATGCAAATATCTTTGCGGGCGCAGAAAAAGGTGTAGGACGTCTGAGTCGTAGGTATTCTAAATATAAATTAGTTATGTTTATTTGTATATATATATAAAGGGTTTTTCAATAGGTGCGCTTCAACTTTTTTTTTTAATAAAACACAAACGGTTGGACTTTTCAACTAACTTTTTTTTTTATTATCGAATTTGAACATATACATTTAATTATGAAACTCGATTTCTTTCGCA
>JANSTU010051019.1:0-21240 GCA_027564075.1 Bolitophila hybrida
AAAATCAGCAAACCACTTCTCCACCGTTTGTCTCGATGGGGCAGAGTCCGGATAACACTTATCAAGCCATGCTTTGGATGTGATGGTATTTTTACCCATCAAAAAGCAATGATAAATCAATTAATTAAAAACTCAAAAGTATCGTCACTTGAACCTTTGTAACTGGTAAACTAATCGTCGGAGTGTCATCCTACGGACTTATTGAGTGCAAGTCAAGTCTATTTAAACACTTCTGTTTCAACGAGGTAGCCACTTTAGCAGAACCATTGTTGGACTAGTATAGGTACACAAATATTTTACACATAATACAATATATAAATAGTAAATAACATAAATACATTTTTTATGGTAATTAACATTTTACCTTAATGCTAAATTTGAATTCAAGGGCGAAGGAATCACGGTTGGCTAGAATATCCAGAATGAAGAAAGGCTGGGAATATCCTTTAGTTGTGAGGGATGTTATGATGTTGGATCTGTTGAGGGATCTGGCCGGGCATGTCCAAAGAATATGGTCAACTGTTTCATAACCCCCACAGTGTTTACACAGCGGGCAATATGTGATGCTGTTACTATGGTTGTTGTCTCTAAGCATTGTGTGGTTTGCGGCGATTATGCTGAAAACTTCGATAGCAGGTCGTTTCGTAGAGGGGTCGAGACATTCGTAACATGGTTTTGCCGTAACCGCAGAAAAGTTTGAGAAGCAAAATCTACCCAGCACGCCTGTTTTCCAACGATCTTGCCAACTTTTAATGCCATCTGACTTCCACATATTGTTGTATGCAAACCATTCTGAAGGGGTAGGTAATAGCGTCCCATCAGAGCACGCCACAAGCTCATCTGCTCTTTCGTTGCCGGGAATTCTTCAGCAACTACAAAAGTTTTCTATCTTGGAACCATCTTTGTAGATTATGGTTGTGTCGATGGCTAGAGAGAGTTTCCATTCCGCGAAGTATGACTTGGCTGATAGCGAGGTATAACTCTTTTGGTACTTCCCTTAAGTTTGTACCGCATATTCCAAAGAACTGTAGGTGCGAAAATGGTTGTGAAGTACTCTGTTTGGTAATATGGCCAATTATCAATTACAGGGATTCCCAAAGAAATAATAAGAGCTGCGATTTTGATGATCGCTCCATCAGAGTTTGCGGCTCTAAGCTTTTAGAGACTTCGACGAAGGATATTGCTAGGTCTATGTATTGATTTGGAGAAACATTTCTGAGATACCTTATTAGTCCGAGACAAATTCTTAGAGCATCATATTTTATTAGCGACCGTACTTTGGTTGTATAATAAATGAGCAGGAGGCATGTTGGATGACCTCCCCACCAGGAGCTGCTTATAGATCTTATAAAGTGGCATTTTTTACTTAAGCTTTGATATGCTTTTGGAATCGAAGATTATTCCTAAGTAATTCTTCAATGGGTTTTTGTTTTTGGATTTTCTGCATCTCCGACTTGAAGTTAAGTTAAGTTAAGTTAATTGAGGAACTTTGTATTTTTTGGTAAAAACGACAAACACCGATTTTTTCGGTGTTCGTTGAACTCTATTCTGCAAGTCTGTTGCAGTATCTCATAAATTCATCAATCTTGCTTGTGTATATGTTATATAGAAAAGGAGAGCACAACCTTGAGCTAGTCCTCGAAAACCGGTTCGGATCTCTTTGATTGCGCCCCTTGAATGGAACTCCAATCAGTCGAACCATTTTTTGAGGAAGTCCGAGAGCAATTAGTCTAGATTCAATGTCCATGAACGAGGCAAGGCAAATAGATTTTTGGGCAAAGGTCTACTGGTTCACTCAAGCTTTTGACCATTTTGGACCCGATACTGTTTCTATTTCCACCGCACAACGATGGTTTCAACGTTTTCGTTCTGGTGTAGAGGTGGTCGAAGATGCGCCATGCTCCGGAAGGCCTGTCGTCGAAAATTGCAATAAAATCGCTGAATTGGTCGAGAGAGATGGGCATAGTAGCAGCAGTAGCATCGGCCAAACATCTTTGACCGTATCAACGCATGCGAATCGCTGCCTAATCGCAACAAAATCGACCAGTTTCTGAAGGGGATGGTGACTGGCGATATAAAGTGGGTAACTTACGTTAAAGTGAAACGCAAACGGTCGTGGTCGAAGCGCAGTGAAGCGGCAGAGACGGTGGCCAAGCCCGGATTACGGCCAGGAAGGTTCTGATGTGTGTTTGGGATCAATTCGGACTTGTACTGCCAAAAACTGGACCGCTTGAAGGCAGCACTCATGCAGAAGAGGCCATCTTTGATCAACATCAGAAAAACGCCAAGCCACACACATCTTTGGTGACGCGCCAGATGCTCCGATGATAGGAGGTTCTTTTGCATCCACCGTATAGTCGGGACCTCGCACCAAGTGATTACCATCTGTTTCTGTCCATAGCGAACGAGCTTGGTACTCGGCAGGTGGCCACAACAGAGGCCTGTGAAAATGGGCTCTCCGAGTTTTTTGCCAATAAAGAAGCGAGCTTCTATAATGAAGTCGGCATCTCAAGACTTTTTTGACACCCTATTATATAGAATAATAATTATTCAATTTTTCCAAATAAGTCTGTCTGACTGAAAATATTTGTATTAAAAGTTACGCTGTAATCAGTGAGGTTTTATAGCAATTTAAAAAATTGTGTCTTATTCGATTTGGCAATCTGCCAGCGTAAGTCTGAAATATATATTATTAATTATACCAATGTATGATTTATATAATATAATATCAATATACATATTTTATATTATGTATTTTATACTAGCTTTGTATTATCTTAAGCTGCTCACTAACCTATTTCAAAGATATCCAAAATTAGCTTGGAATAAAAATCTAATTAAAATATGTTTTGAAGTTAATTTTAAAATATTAGCTATATATTATATTGTCCATGAAATACAAACATGATGATGATCTTTAAACGAAAGAAAAAATTAAATGAATAAACTAAATTTTGTGCTTTTCACGTATACAGATAATTTAGATGAAATTAGGTCCGATTATAAAAAATATAGAGGCTGTGTATACAGTTAAAGCCTTATAGTTCACAAATGGAAAATACAATATTTTCGACTGCGAAATAAATTATATAAATTAAATCATTTTGCGATGCGTTTAAATACGCGGTATAACGGGTCACATGTAGACATTGACCCGTGACCCTGTGATGCCGAGTTCTGTTTATCTGCCATTTGCACTGATAGTGATATAACTCATTTGCGCGCGCATTTTTTTTGTTTTTACTGCCCGATGTACCGCCGGAGAATATTTGCAATCAGAGGTCTTTATGATTTATTATAATATAGTATAGGCTATTAGCTATATTGATAAAACATATAAATAAGTAAATATATTTACTGTATTTCAAGTAAATGGGTTATTCTAAAACAATTATTATCACATGTCTTTTTATTAATGAAAATTTAAAAAAGACAAGCATATCCAAATTATAAATTATTTTAGCAAAAAAATAAAATACATTTGGCTGCGTGTGAGTTCATATAATTTCCGCATATCAGTGCACAAATATATAATATAAATATTTATAATAAACATGGCAAAATGTTTACTAATTTTCAAGCTTAATTTATTACGGCTCACATAGGATAAGTAAATAAACAATTATTTTAGTTGAAATGCGTATATTATACATATATATACACAATAAATTATAAACGAAATACGAAGATATGGAGCTATAAACAATAGTGAATTGAATTGTAAGTGTGCTTTAATTCTTTTTTTTTGCAAAATCGCAAATAATGTATATTAATTGTTGTTGTGTGTTTTAGTAATATTTTGTGAAAGACCGATAAGATTGTGTACAGCTTCGTTTGCATAATTGATTTTCCCACTTAGCGCCGTTCTAAATGTGTAAACAAGTGTAATACCGAGTTTATTTTCCAGCATTGTACACTTACGTAAGTGTACGATCGCCTGTGGTGCGTGATTACTAGTACATTATTTTATTTATATATAATTATATATTAATTCATCGTCGTCAGACACTGTTTCTGTGTGTTTGTGGAAGATTTTAAATTTCACTATACTGATAAGACTATCGGACTGTCATTCGGTTTCTTTAAATAAGTCGTGATTTGATTGAGAAAAAAAATATATAAATGAGCTTAGATAAGTCGTTGATTAATCTTGGCATTTTAATGAGGGCCAATAAGGTTGACGCCGCGCCGTTCTACAGATTAAACTGTACAGCACGACGCGACGCTTACTGCGAATTTGTTTTCCGTGTCGAGGGAGTTTTGCTAAAAAATAAATGTATATATTGTATATGCAATGCTATCAAATATTGACGAAATTGCACATTATTTCAATTGCGATCAATTCAATTCATGTATTGTCTTAAAGTATTGAACTTTGACCAAAAAATAAAATAATAAGAACAATAAACTTATTTTATATGTTATATACTATATATATAAAATTATTCATTTATTAATTTGTCGAAACTTTCGATATTTTAATACCAACTAATAATTTTCCATCTTCTTTCAATTACTGTTAGTTCAGATAATTTCATATGAAGATAAGAAATAGCAACATTTTTACTTGGGTTATAAATATTGTTGAGTTGTAGCAAATTAAAACTATGATAGAGTTTGTAACCTCTAATTATAAAAAGCGTCATCTATTATTAGTTAATATTATGATTCTTACCTAAAACCATTTTAGGAAGAACACAATTTTAGAGGGTGGGTGGTTAGTAATACATTTTTTTAGTATAAATAGAGAATGCTTTTGGAAGTTTTCTCTTAATCGTTTATAATTTTGGGTACATAAAAAAATTACCTAAAATCTAAAAAACTGAAACACTTTTTGTTTGTTCTGAGGGTGTACGATTTCATTATGTTGTTTTTTATGGAAATTGTCACCAACGTCACCATATTTAATAGAGATGTTTCAAAAGTAACTACTCGTATATAAGTAACTAGTTACTTATACTTATAACTACTCGTTACTTGATACTTCGTTATTTTAGCTAGATAGGTATTTTATTTAGATACGATGTACGTAAAGGTATTATACTTTATTTCCATGTGAAGGCTGTCAAAGTAACGAGTAAAACGTAAGTAACTAGTATCTGAAAAGTAACGAGTAGTAACGGTTACCAAAAAGTAACCCATATGCACATCTCTAATATTTAAGTTTGATTTGGAATATTACGATGCTAATGTTTACGATTCCATTTAAGATATATTTAAGTCTCGCAATAGTAGGGCCGATTTGACGTTGGAGTTGAACAGTATTAGCTTCGTGCATTTGAATTGCTGAGTGAAGCGCCAGACGACGCTGAGAATCGCAAAGGCAGAGCAGGCTGTCATTGTCTGTGTCTTCATCCACAGTCAACCAGTTTCCGAGGAAACAGGATTTATTAACAATCTCATCGGGTTCACTGTTGAGTTGCAGTGTGTGCCAAAACACTGTTCTGTCGACACTATCGATAGCTTTTTCAGAGACTCGTCCTCCCATGTCTGTACTAGCATGGGAAATATGAACTCCGATGAAAGTGACGGGTCTGCTTTGACGAGTTTTATTGGAATATTGTCTGCTCCGGCTGTTTTTCCAGAAGCTAGACTGGCTATAACATTATATAATTCAGGTGCAACAGCTGAGTAGAGGAGCTACCTCGTTGTTGAGCATTTGTTCAAAATTCTTTTCAGTTGTTCACTATCTATTAACAATGGGTTACTGCAGGCATCCATAATAGGTTGCCTCGTATTTGATGTTCGTTTTGTGAGCTCTTTTGTTATCCGGTAGAACTCCCCTCTGCTGCATCTTCGTCTGCGGTTCCGTGCACGACGACTTTTCCCCTACTGCTGCGGAAAGCCTTAAATCTTACCTTCCAGCCAGAGTTTGATTGCTGTTTACCAATGCTACCTTATTCCGCATTTCATATCCCAACACCCTCTCTGGTTACCGCATACACCGGACTCGGCTAGCTCATAAGAGCCATTTAGCCTAGTCACGCCTCATCTCGTTTATGGCCTGTTCATGTCGCATATACTGTAAGCGAAGTCCGAACGTTCCAAAATTCAACTTGACTCTGGTGTTTGTAGGCTAGTGTCGTCTTTGTTGTTGTTGTTCCAGTCTGCATCCGAGTATTTGATTATTCGATAATAAAACGATTCAGCAGAATAGGTTATTAGCTTATTACTGCCTAGATGGGAGATAGGAATTCTCCTATATATGGATTTTAAATAGAGTTATGTATTGCATGTAATTTATATATGATGTAAGCTTTTTATTTCTTTCATTTCTTACCTCTTCCTTCTTTGCCTATCTATATGTTCTTGTTTGATATAATTATTGACTTTTAATTTCATTCTATTGACATTTTATCATTATCAATATATAAAACAGTGTTTTCTATTTGACCAGGCTACTCTGAAACATATCTTCGATAAATGATATCAAACAAAAACGCTTTTATAAGGTTTAGAGTAAATTAACAAAAACAACACAAAAAAAATACAAAACATGAAAATATAACATTTTATTGTGGATGAGCATAGTACATGGTAATTTGGCCGAAGGCCGTTTAGTCAAATAAATTACTCAAGATTATTTACACATAATCTTTTCAGTTAACATATGCTTTGTGTTAGAATCGCTTGCGCGATTTCTACTAAAGATTTGTTATTATTTTTCCAACGGCTTTCGGCCAAATGGCATTCGGCTAAACGGCGTACATTCTATGAGTATGACCTACTTTTTTCAATTATTGTTTTTTCACAGAAACGAAAATAAAAAAATCATGAATAATATGCTGAATCAGCAGGAATTGGCTTTATATATATTGAAAAAGAAATGTATTTTTACATCTGTAAACTGGTCTACTGAAAAGTAAGTCTCTACTAAAAAATGTTAATGGATCCAATGTGACAAAGACAATGAGACGATCAAATTGATAGCCAGAAATCAGACAATTTTTGTTGTTCTTGATCTTTAATTTTGGTATCGTTTGTTATACCTTTAAGTTCATCGTGCACGATAAGAAGAAATGTGATAAGAACTAATGAATTTATTTTTTCTGCCTTTGAAATTTCGGCGATCTACTATTAGGCCGCTTGTACATACTAATGTTAGTAAAGTCACTAATATACTAATCATACATAGTTACTATATTTTTCGCCTGCATCATAGAACATGTTTCTAAAATATTTACCCAAACTATGGCATATAACTTAAACACATGTTTTGGTATTTCTCCAAATACCTAACACAGAAAAACAACAACAACAACACCATCAGTAACAATTTCCATGAACACATGTGTGTCTGTTTGTACGCGTGCGCGTGCGTCTATGTAGCTAATTTACAGAAACAACAAATATACAAGCACTCGAATTAATGGCTATTCATTGCGAGACATTGTCACTTAATCTTTCGTTAAATGTAGCCATGCGCGTCCTCCGAATTCCCAAAGGTAATTGCAAAGGAAACGTCGCCACCGTTATATTGAGATATTTCAACTAATTGGATATAATATTTCTTCGGATAGTTAAGTAAGCATAATCTTGTCAATTTAAATGCAATAAAAATAGACTACAAATCCAAGATGATTAAAAATATGTTCTTAATAAATATGAATTAAAATGTATAATAATACATTTAAAAAAAATACACACACATTTATTTAAGTATTTTAATATTTAATTTATACATTTAAAACTACATACTTATATATTATATTATTACAATCATGTACTCGAAAATAAGATAACAAATTTTGGACGGAGAAATAACTATAATTTTTGAAATGGCATCGCAAATAATATTTGAAATGAAAGACAGATCTTTTACTAAGATCATTACATTGAAATATATGATTTGAGGTGTTTTATATTAACACTTTAACTTTAACTTATGTACATGGTGATTTTACAGCCTAAATTACAATAAATATAATTACACATTACATCGTATTCTTATGTACCTATACTACTAAATGAAACATTCTTTTTAAATTGAATTTTCGTGTTTATATAATATTTAACAGGAAAAACTAAATATTATATTATATTATTACGTTTTGTAACAATACGAATATATTGTTTCAGAATATTAACTATTTTATATATTATATGTGATGTTCTCGATGTGTGATTTTTAATTTATATTTTTCACGAGAACTCTGTAGCAGCAGTACGCAGTCTTATAAATTATTTCGTAAAAAATAATATTATATATTATATTTTTCAGTTTGAAATAAATACATAAAATATATTTTATCGAGAAACGTTGTGTTTTTTTATTGAATTTTTTATTTTTTTGTTATAAATTATACAAAAATTGGAACATGATATTAATGTGAAGTATTTATATTTATATAAAATTGTGTGAGTTTAAAACCACTTTAAAATAGATATACTTAATATTGATATATAAGATTAGGGTTTATACTAAATAAATGTATCTTAAAAATAAAAGCTGTATCTGAAGTTTGCGTGTGTTTTTTTTGATATTGTTTATTAGAATGTGCCTGGATATACGGATTTATGGTTGCGTGTGATAAGATCTTTGGATTGTTTGCTGGGTGGAGGACACGTTCATCTGATTGTTTTCCTCTTTAATTGGAAGAGGCACTAGAATAAAAAAAAATACATTTTATTGACAGAATAAAACTTATTGATTGTATAATAAATATCCTTTTTAGCTTTTTAACAAATAGTTTTTACTAAAAATTCTCTTTGACGATGAATTTAAGTATAAATATTGGTGTCGAATGCAAGGCTTTAAAAAAAAGATTTAAATTGTATTATACGAGATAGACAAGATTCGAATAATAATAAAGCATTTATTTTAAAAACACAATAACCGGTGGTCTTATAAATTGTTCATAAACTAATATAACGATAATGGTGTTTTACAATGTTAAAAGTGGAGTTTACAAAGACAATATGATACCCTAATAATAAAAAAATCATTAAAAATAAAAAAAGATAAATATTGTAAAAGAAAATTTGAACTAAAAAATATCAAATAAATAAATTAAATTGGAATCATTCAAACAATAGCAGTTAGGTTAAACGATATACTTTTGTATTATATAAACAAATAGAGTTAATTTTAGCATTCATGGGCAGAATCAAGGAATAATGTGTAACAAGCCGTTTAAAATGAATGTACCCCGTTAAGCCGAATGCTGTTTGGTCGAAATCCGTTGTACAAATAATAACAAATCAAAAGAAGAAATAATAATAATATATAAATAATTAATATAATATAAATAAAATAAATAATAATAAGTATACTCGAGATGAAATCGCGCTAAACATCGCGGTATTATTAAGGTATTTACTAACTTTAGTCTAAGGTGTCCATGAACCCACAAACCAGAACAAATCATTGCTGCATTTTATTGTTCATATTAAGGACAAATTTAACAATATTGTTAGAACACAGTTGCGATAAAGTTATATGAGTTAGATAAAATAAAATCGATTTAGTTTTACTGCAGTTAAGTAGAAGCTTGTTACTTGTTATGTTGCCAATTTGAATATTCAGCATTAGGGTTTGACATGAATAGTATATCTGGACATCGTCAGCATACAAATCGTATTTCGTAGCTCTGTTTAGAGTGGATGGCAGGACATTAATAAAAGAGAAAACAGAAGTGTAGCGAATCAAGAATCGATCCTTGAGGCACGCTAGAGGTAATAGGATTATGTGAAGATAAAATCCCGTCATTATCAAAATCCTGTGATTACTGTCTAAGTTAATTCGTTATTTAACTAACTGCAAAGGAATAAAAACCAAGAAGAGATTTTGTTTGAAAGTAACTTATGATACCGTATCAAAAGCCTTCGAAAAGTAAGCAAACCATAATTGCACATTATTTTCGGTCAAATATTTGAAAAATATGATCAATAACTTTGAGAAATTTGAAGTAATATGACTACCTCTAAATCTAAAATGGTATGTTAGCTAAGGAACCAATTTATTTTGGTTTTCCTGACAATAGTAATGGCCTATCAAAGTGCTGGCAAAATACTTAAGACTTTAAGTTCAAAAGAACGGGTATGTTTGAGTATTGGTACAACAAATTCTACCAACATACGTTCATTTAACCATACTCCTTTTCTCCTTTTCATGTTTATCTCAGTTAATTGGGACTAGATTACACAAAATCGTTAACAGTTGGTTATAGTGCTAATTGCAAGGTAAACTATAATATGTTTCAGTACTATTAAAAGCTTCAGGACATCCTTCTACAAATAGAAGTAAATCAAAGTAAATTGTAGCTTCGAGATGTAAACCAAGCGATATCAACTGAAAGAAATTAAAATGTTCATCATCAACCGTAGCCATAGCCGAGTGGTTGAACGCGTTGGCCTGGCTTATGGGAGGTCGCCGGTTCAATCCCGGCCGGCAGACCGAAGTGTTTTTCGAATGTAGCACTTTAAATCAGTAGGTTACTCTTGCTATTAATAGCCCATTTCAGAAATAGGTTATTGGTTTGGAATGACGGAACATTAATGTCATCAATTAACATATACACACGCACCCGCACGATTCCGAATATAAATAGCAAGATAGATCGCGGTGCATAGAGATATCTAAAAAAATTAAGACTCCTAAGCTCCAATAGGAGTACCACAGCACAAACAGCACATTAGCATGACCTGACCATTCGTGTGAACCCGTAATGATCAATGAATCCGGTGGGCGGCATCGCACACTGGCCCTATGTCCCACAAGGTATTACAGGATCATTTTAGAAAGTATAATATTTGGAAAGAATGGATACAAAATGTCCTCTTAAAACTAGAAGTGGTAAATATTATTATATAATACTCTGCTTTTAAAACTACGTAATCTAGCTTTATACGAGATGCGGCGAAGGTGAGTCAAGTTGTATTATACTCGTATATTTAATATGAAGAAGAATTGAAATCAGTTTAAATCAATTGAATGAAAAGGAAAAACATACAAAATAAAAATATGTTAAGAAACACATTTATTTATATTGGAGCACAATTTTTTAAATAGATTTTGTAATATTAAAAAGAAATTTAAGAATTATTGATATTTTATGGAGCACATTTTTGATGTTTATAATTCACTATATTACATCTTTCTGAGGGCACAGATCATGATCACACATTAAAAATTTTGCAGCACACTTTTGAATTATATAAGGAGCCATTTTTATTAAATAGGAGCACAATATATCCGAAAATATATATATCTATATAATAATAATAATAAACCAAATATGTTTTGTCTGCCTATGTTTTTTACACCAATAATTGAAAAAAATGCTTATTGCGGACATGTGTATTTGCAGTGTTGCGGTATTGATCAACAAAAAGTTGTCGATAAGAAATACCGTTTTGTTTTATTTAGGACGACCATCAAAATAAAACACGGTCTTCATAAAAAAGAAAAATGTACTTCTGAAAAATCCACACCATGCCATTCATGTCCCTCTATATTTCTTGTACAATTTATTATCTATATTATATACATCTTAAAACATCTATAAAAGCCTGTCCAGTTAGTATGCTCAACATTTAATTGCGATGCTTTAACCATTAATATACAATCAACAGACGTTATATAATAATGATACGAGGTTAAACTACACATTGATAAGATTACGTGAATTAAATATATTTATAATTATTATTAATCTATTTTTAGGTTCAGTAATATATTTTATGTTATGTATATATTTTGTAAAAATATTTAGGTGATTGATAAAATAACTTACATGGACTGTCCCAGTACGGATAAGTGGTGGTTTCGAATCGGCGAGAGCACGAAGGAGATACACTTCCCGACACTGAAAAATAAATTTAATGTCTATTAGTATGAATGTATGATTTCAATTATAGTATAATTTCTACCTATTGTGTTTCCAATGGGACTGTAGGTGTTCATGGGTACTGAGGGTACGCTCTGTTGGAGCTAATATGGACAATAGTATATTATTAGTTTTGTTTTATATATATTTTAAATAAATAACTTACCGGTGGATTGTATGAGAAGCTTGATCTTGAGGGACATGGATACGTCGCTAGGTGTGATTGTGTATTCCATGCAGAGCCGAAACTACAAATATTTTTTAATAAAATTATTAAAAATTCTTGTAAATTTATTTTGTTATTATTACCTTGGCTCGTATCGTGGATAGCTTTGGTAGCTCTGGTGCGGGAACACCGATCGCTGAGCATAGTTCTGGGTGTTCGTCACGTACTGTGGCTCCACGAAAATCTTTGAGAAATGCGTACCTGTGCGATAAGGACGCTTCATACGACGCCTACGTCGATAATTACCATTTTCGAACATATCCTCGTACTGAGCGTCTAAAAAATAATTCAACGAAAATAAATATAAATCTTTTTATACGAGTATTATTCAAATGCGCTCGCTTACCTAGTGTCCAATAGTTTCCCTTGCGTTCGCCACCTCCTTCGCGTGGTACCTTCACAAAACATTCGTTAAGACTGAGATTGTGACGTATGGAATTCTGCCAGCCTTTCTTGTTCTTCTCGAAATAGGGAAAGCGCGACGTGATGTACGCGTATATCTCGCTTAGTGTCGCCCGTTTCAGATGAGAGTTCTGTCACCAAAACGAATTCAGGCAATTAGTTGTGTGCGCAAAATGCAAGCGTTGACAGACGCAAATTTAAGCCGCATATTTATTAAAAAAGGACTGCGGCTATTTATATATAGCTTTAAATTTATTTTGTGAAAATGTACGCTGCCTTGGATTTGTTGTTTTATTATTGTTGATTAATAGCATGTGTTTGTTTACCTGAATGGCCATTGCGATCAGTGCCACATAGCTGTAGGGTGGCTTGGATGTTGAGCTACGATCATTAGCCGAGGAGGCGTTGTCACGCTCGTCGATTACCAGATTTGGTGATAGATCGTCTGTTTTGATGGCAACGGAGTTTGTGTTCTGTGACGAGATTGAGTCCATTGGTCGGTCTCCGTTCAACGATACCGACATCGGTGGTGTCTTAATTGTTTCGTAACCATTGCTTGAATGCACTGAAAAAATGTATTAGGTCAGCGTGTGTGTGCAATTAAACGGATTGGGATTGCACATATGAAGATGGTATGCCACCGCTGAGGTTTATGAAAACATAAAAATTGCGTCATCACCAGAATGAGGTCAGCTCGAATTTGGCACATCGCACAAGTGTGATTGTTTTGATATTCTCAATTTTAGCTCATAACAAGCACCTGACTAAGTATATATATACTAACTAGTTCATATGATTGAGTCACATTTAATAGAGCAGGTAAATTAACACCTGTATTGCGTGTAGTTTATATAAACAAATGGTTCATATTCATGTACTTACCAATTGGTAGCCCGGGGTACATTTCCTGCTTGATCTTGTGCATTCCGTTCATCATCCCCTGTAAAGAAAATAAAATACAGTTAATCGAAAGTCATTAATAATTATATGCGGCATATCCGTTAGTCATAAAAATGCACACTAAAACATAATACAAAATAAGACGTCCACACGCACACATTTCTGCGCGCGCAGTGATTTAAGCTGCTGACGCGTTAAACTAACAAACACAAACACACAATTATTAAAATGATTAATGGTCGTTGTGTTGTTATATTTACTACATGTAACTATTACGATATAATATGCTTATATGCGCCTAGTTAGCATTTTTCATGTACTATATAATATGTATATACTGAGTAATATGTTAACTGTACTATATACTATAGTATTTAGTATAGTACACAGAGCAGTATATATACTAAATACTCGTAAATATCGTATTCATGTTGGCGAGGATAGCCGCACGTGCGCCAGCGAGCTCGAGCAGAGTGGAATTTGCAAACTAGCGACTATTAGTCATGTCAGCATTGCATAAATGTCTATGTCAACAATTTTTTTTGGTTGGAAGTCTTTTGCTACACAACTTTTTTGAGACAATACACTTAATAACATATTAACATTCGAATGGATATACTATTTTAAGTTATAATAGTAGCACATTTGATCGAATGTGTAGAGACAACTAAATCTCTGATAAACAAAAAAAAACATTTATTCAATTTGTATTTTTGGGTTTATATCAAAATTAGGGTGAAGTGCGGTATTATATTTTTGTGACAAAATTTCCTAAATTCCATACATAATTAAAATGCCTATAATTTAATTTAAAAATATGAACTAAATCTGACTATATAAATTATACTTAAGTCGTGGTGTCAGTTTAAAGATATACAAAGGGGTAAACATTATTTACACAAAAAACTCATACTTTGTGTTGAATAAATAACAAAAATCAAAGGTTTAATAGTTAAAATTAGTAAAAAAAACTTTTACACATTATTCCCAATGGTTGTTTTTTTTATAATTTTTCTATTTTGTAGTTGTTTTCCTAAAACGTATTGATGCAGTTTTAAAAAAATAACAACAGATTTTATGTTTTATTTTTATATTATTTTGTATTAAAAAGTGGCTAAGAGATTTCAGCTTCAAAAACTAATACTACAGAATTATCAAAAAGTGTTTTTTATTGATTTCACATCACATATTTTAAACAAGGCTTGCCCAAACAGAGACGGCGTCCATTAGTTACTGTCAAACTCATCTCATACATTCGAAAAAACTTTGGTCTACCAGGCTGAGATGGAAGATAAGCCAGCCAACGCGTTAACCCACTCGGCTATTATGACTAATAATGTGTATTCACAAAAAATAGTAATGATGCCTAAAATGTCATATTCACAATGAAATTCGTAATCCAATATATTTTATACATTTTAGGAATAAATAGCTAAACTTTCAGCTACTTCTTTAATAAAAAAAATCAATAACGAAACTTTAAGAGATTTTCAAAATTATATTTATCGATAAGCCAAGTTAATTCAGAAAAATGCATTTAAAAAATGTTTTTCAGATTGAAATAAGTGTATAATTTTGAAATGCGCATACTGTGAAGACGATAAAATAAATTTGGATGAATAATAAATATTGTGTGTGTTATTGACCAATTCCCGGTACTTTTTAGAAAACAACAGATATCAGATTCCTATGTTCAAAAGCTATGAGTTAAATAATAAATCAATTAATATATATTAACGATTCCAAATATAAAATAGCTAGATAGATCTCGGTGCATAGAGATATCTAAAAATATGCGCATTTGCACTGCAAAGTAGTTAGAGTCGCGTCAGGGCAAATTAGTACTCCTAACCATCGGGGATGTGTTGTAAGTGTTAGAGCACAGTAGCTCCAATAGGAGTAGCACAGCACAAACATCACGTTAACATGGACCTGACCAGTCGTGTAAAGCCGTAATTGTCAATGAATCCGAAACTTGAAATTTGATATTTTACAAAAATGTTCTGTACAAGAAAATACGAAACCCTTAGTTAAACTAGAAAATCGCAAAATCAAACTTATAACTATGTTTTTAATATAAATCCTTAATATAAATCCAAAAAGCCGATTTTTACATTTGTATCAAAAAACACATTTTTTAATTAAAAAAAAAGTTTTTGGTCAGAAACCCCTTTTTAGTAGTTTTGTCAGAGTTTGACCAGAGAAGAACATTTAAAAAAATAAAATAAAATTAAACAGTGCAACTAACTAGCGAAAACTTGATTTTTAATAAAAAATATGTTTCTAAACATTTTACCAATTTAATAAAACTTTATAAATTATGTATGGACCGTGGTTCCCGGAGACGGCCATGCAAACAGTTTTACGAGGAATAAGTAATTTTCAAATACGATTTGACATTGACAGATTAATTTTATTGTGTGGCTTTTCCGGCAATATATAACCTTCTGGCTGTTTACAGAAGATTACACATGTACTACCTAAAGATTTTTTTTAAGAGAACAACCAAGAATCTGTATAATTTGCGGTAATTTCAGTTCAAATTTGTATCCATCATGATAAAGAATTAGCTCAAATAGAGCGACGAAATAAGGATAATTGGATCCTGGTTACGTTTGTAGCTTTCGAAACCTGCTATGAAGTATGGTATTTAGTTGCACTGTTAAGTCAATGGATTAAAGTCATTGATAAATATTGAATAATAATTACTAAACCCTGCGAAATATTGTTTCAATAATATTTTATAATAGAATTTAGTTGGACAACGAACTAGATAGATAATTGCATGATTGACAGCAGAACTAAAACCAAAGAGACAAGATAATATATTGCAGAGAAGATCGACACCGTGTCAAAGATTTTGAAAAATTCAAGCAAAATTAAAATTCTTACACATTTTTTGTTGTGAAGGTTTTTAAACATATCATTAGTTACTCTAAGAAAAGACGTGGAAATCAAAGGATTTTGTACTCTGCATATAACCGGGGCAAAAAAACACACCATTTCTGTCAGACCAAAATTTTAAATACCGTTTAAACATAAATTTGGGATAACAATTTGATCAAGGTCCTCGTTCAAAACGACAAAAACTAACTTATGTGCTGCTATAAACAGGAATATATCCAAGAAAATGTATTTGATAAAAAGGGCAAAACCGAAATGTATAAAAAAAAACGATGGTCCAACTAGACTTTATTTAGACTAGACTAGACTTTAATTTTATTTTTAGCGTATTTTATTTAACATTTACAAAAACAATCCACAATCCTTCCCTATAAGTGTTCAATATTAATGATCATAATAGATTATGTCTATAATTTTATTTTATTGTCAATATACATAAAAAAACATACAAACAAAACATATCAAAACACATTTTCAAAAGATAATAGATTCCAATTTTCCGCACCAATACCATTCCAAATATTTATTTACGTTGCTATGAACCGGAACATAACCACTAAGCGCACGCGCTTGCTTAAAGAGCTCAGACCAAATGTCTAAAGTCTAAATATATATATTTGTCGCGCGCATGCGTTCTGGCCAGAGTAGAGATGGCTTAATTATTTGTCAACCCGAGAGACGAAAAAAAATATACGTGTCTGTCGTGCCTGTGTATGAGTGCGTGCCATCCGTCGGGTCGTCGTTGTCGGCGCAGCGTATCGTCGGTGTCGACGATGCGTCCGTGCCGCAATCAGTCGCGCGCACAAACGCAGTCTCCTCTTTTGAGTGTCATGACGCGACGCGTCGTCCAGCTGTTCCGCATACATCAAGTTCCGATGCCGAGCAGTTTTTAATCCTAAATACACCCACGAACTTGAGATGTATTTATACATACAATGCAATTGAGTTCGGCTAAACTATCACCGTAAAGTATATCGTATAATTGATATGCTGTCTCGAAACTCAAGCGCGCACGAACACAAGTTATGCGAGTTGTGATCACGAGCG
Source organism: Bolitophila hybrida (assembly GCA_027564075.1). Classification (NCBI taxonomy): domain Eukaryota; kingdom Metazoa; phylum Arthropoda; class Insecta; order Diptera; family Mycetophilidae; genus Bolitophila; species Bolitophila hybrida. The sequence continues at coordinate 17,308 of JANSTU010051019.1, forward strand.
CGCGCGCTCACTGGTTTGATTGTGAAGGTGCGCGCGTTTTCCGCGTCGCAAGTTAATGGTTTTTTTGACTGCAGTCATGCCATAGCGAGTCCAATTAGTATACTTTGTTGTTATATATACTATTTATAGTATTAGTACAATTATAAGTGGTTTTGAATGAATTATAGTGAGTGCTAAGCAAAGACCAACCACCGACTTATATAGCTAATATATGGTCATAAAACGACACAATTTATTTGTTGACGTATTTTACTTAGAGTACTTCATTCTTCTTGTTTGAAATATTGGTCCATCTAAAAATGTATTGTCAGACTATTAAAATGTTTATAAATGGCAAGAAAAACACCCGACATATATTAGCGAACTCGTCGTCGAAACTCGATGTCAATTTTTCGACAGAATTTCAGATTTGAATATGGACTCAATTTATACAAAAGGCGCGATAAAAAACCACTATATAAAAAAGGTACTCAGGAAATTTATTGGTAAAGAAATTCAAATTCTGACAAACTGATAGAATTATGTTGATCAAAATTTAAAGAAAATCGATTTAACTATTCTAAACTAATTCATACAAAAAAAATATTAAAAATGTTTTATGTTAAAATTATTAAAACTGAACATAAACCATTTTTAATATTCGAGCGGTAGTTGTTTCTTTAATTAGTTAACATAATAATTATTAGCATTCTTAATTAAGTGTGTTCTTTAAACTCGGTATTATTGTGTGTTAATTATGCAATACACATAATGCACTTGTATAATATATAATTATATACATACATGCGCCAACCATCGAAGAACGAGACGAAACCGCACATAAAAGTACTTAACGACCAATAATACATATAAGTCTGGCTCCCGCATTTCACTTCGTGTACGCAAAGTGACTTATTTTCCAACTTGCGTTTTGTAAACACGAGAATCGTATTAACACCATTTGTCATTTTCACACATATTCTCGTGCATGTATGTATAAAATACTTGTTAAAGCTTTAAAAAAAATACAAACACAAAATGCCTTGGTGCACCAGGAGACCATCAAAAATCATTGCACTCAAAATAATTAAATATATACAGTTTATAGTCTCTGCTTATATTTTCGTAAGTTTCCAGCAGATCACAATATTGTCCGTGAACTGATAAATATAAATGATACATTACAATATATAGTATAGCTTCTAAAACATTATATAGTATAGGTGCGCGTGTTTTCAACATATTTAAGTGTATTCACGCACGAATAACAAATTGGGCTGCTTGTAAAAACGCAATGCGTTGAAATGTTGCCAAAACAATTTGTAATATAAATTTGTGTACGTGGAAGGTTTTCAGTTGTATACCGTCGTTGTTGTTGGTGAAATGGTTAAAATATTGAACTATTAAATACATTTAATCCTTATAATCATTATTATTACATTGTAGTAGGAAATAATTATTATTATATTCGGGCGTTGGCCAAAGCCATTATCGTCGTCCAGTTCGTTTGAGCTTCCGCCAGCTCTCGTTCAACTGTGCGCCTCCACGTCGTTTTCGGTCTACATATGTTACGACTTCCTTGCGGGTTTCATTGCAGCTCTAGAGCGCTGCAAGGTGTTACCGATCCACTGCCACTTTCTCCGTCGAAATTATATTGAGACGGGTGCTTGCCTGGTTCGTCTCTACAATTCAGTATTGCAGATTACCTCCGGCCATCTGATGCACATGATCCGCCTCAATGAGTGGTTGATAAATGTTTACAATTTCCCGGTCTGAGCAGAGGTAACTTTCCACGTCTCGCAACCGTAGAAAAGGACCGATTTGACGTTGGAACGAAAAACGTATAAAAAGTATTATTAGCGAAACGTTTTTCACTTCTGAATGCTGCCAAAATTTAAAAAAATGGAAAAAATCTTCTTGTCAATTAGTTTTACCCTTTTTTGTATAAGTTGTGCTAACTGACATAAATTGATCGAGATATAGAATATTAGTTAGTTTAATAGCTTTATTTTGCAATTGTCGAAGTTCATTCAATTTACATATTGTGGACCATTGGCACAACTTGTGAGAAGGTACATGACCAACAATCAAAACAATGGGATGCGAAGGTTGGAAGTGCACTTAAGCGTCCAAGAACGCAGCAATCGACTGAGAAGGCTATGGCCACTGTTTTTTAGAATGTTCGCGGAATAATTCCCATCGACTATCTTAAGCATGTCGCTCAATATTATAGTGAATTATTGGATCGATTTAATTTAAGGCCGATTTTAAGAGTAAACTCCCCCATATGGAGAAGAAAAAGCTCTTTTTCACCAAGCCTATGAACGAGCTCTCAGGGCAGTGAATGTGATGACGAGAGACTGACCGAATTGGGATACCACTCCCATATTTTGTTTTGCATTTTATATTGTCAATATTTGAATTCCATGATAATTTACTGTTTATTCGGAGACCCAAAAATATTGTTTCATTTTTATTTTTATTTTATATATGTTATTTTATTGTATTTATTATATATTTTAAGTCAACGTAACATATTTTGTTTACATCAATATAATGAAATTCGGTTTTTGTTATTTTTTTGTGCTTCTGAAGATCCAAGTCATTTTGCATTTGTGTTCATTCATTATTGCAATATATTATGACAATGTCGTGACATGACATATAATTGTATTCTGCCATTGAATTTAATTTTAAAAATATAATTTATTAATATTTTATTTAATTTCTCAAATAAATTTATTTTATAAGAACAAGAGAAAATATATAAATTAGCATAATTTAAAATTTTGTGAATTTTGATTAAAAATTATATAAAGAACAATCGTGTCACTTTGGTACATTTCTACCAAAATATAAATTCAAACAAACAAAATAATGTAATATTATTAGCTCGATTATTAGTTTCCCTAAACAATGCTTTTTAATACATTTACTGGCAATGCTGATATAGATAATTGTAGCATAATCTAAAATCTAAAATGAAACCAGATGACAACCAGATGAGTCCTGATTGACTGATTGAGTAACGCTATTGTTCGACCCCTTCCGGTGGAGCTAGAGGGTCGCGGTTTTCGGCAAAAATTCCTAATTGGAAAATTGACAAAAGTGCGAATTTCCACCGGTTGGGGGCGCTATTCACAGTTTTGTGTTTTGTTTGGTTGTGTGTGCGCGCAAATTCCCTCTGCGGGCCGACTAGGTCATCAGGCTCACAGAAATAATCGCATGCTCATCGGCGAACGATTGAGGTGTATAGTATCGCATCCAAATGGGGAAAATATTAAGTCCGAATTTTCAACCCCTTTTGTAGTTTTTCCGCATTTTCTATTCTATCTATAACCAAATATTGTAGTGGTTTTCCTCAATGGAAAATTTGTCAAATGTGCGAATGTCCACCTGTAGGGGGCGCTATTCTCAGTTTTGTTTTTTGTGTGTGTAAATATATTGGGTCTGTGTTGGAGCGTGTGTGTGTAAACAATCATCATCATCATCATCATCATCATCAGCATCATCATCATCATCAATGTGAATGTGTCGAGGTTGAATGCCGAATCGATTAACCAGGCACGCAGGAAAATGACTAAACCAGGAGTTTTAATTCGTTAGGCACTTGTAATTCAAAAAGCATATTTATTTTTTTCATTTAAATGTACGATAAAATACATTTGTTGATATTATAAAATGCATTAAAAACAGACACATTCGCGATATATAGTGTTATTAAGCTTTATTGTTTTGATAACAATTCGCTTGTATTGAACTATAACAAAACAATAACATCTGCTATGTTTCGATGTTAATTTTATTTATTACGTTATGTTTATATTTAATACTTCGAAGAATTGCTCAGATTAATCTATATATAGACTCTTGCATACACATGTTCGATCACATTTGGAATACGGATCAGTAGTTTGGAATCCCAGTTACGCGGTGCATTCAAACAGAATTGAA
>JANSTU010051030.1:0-21229 GCA_027564075.1 Bolitophila hybrida
CGTCAACCGCGTCCAGTTCCGCAACTTTGTTGCTGATGCCCTATGTCCCGAATAGGGATCGAAGGAATGTATATATAAGGTTAAGTTTGAAATGTTTTTTTTGCTGAATTTTACGAATTTTTTATTTAGAGAATGAAATAACCAAAAAGCCATAAAATATTTAAAAAGGTGTTTAGTCATATTCCTGGATTATGTTTGGAACATGTTTCAAAAGTTATGGATTATTTCTAACTATTTCAACTATTTTATCTACACTAAATTATCCGACGCCCGAAAATGTACATTTTAACATTTTGTTTACACCACATTAATGACATTAAATAATTGGCTCCTAATCGAGGTATACATATCTACATATATAAGAAACTAAATGAATTATGTTCAATAAAACTATTAAACTATGTACTGTATTATGTATGCATATATGCATCAAATAAAGTTACATTTTGTGTGTTTCAAACAAAATATAAATAATTCTGATTGACTCAACGAACAACATAATTGTAATTTTCATCATATTTTTGCGTCTAAGTCAACACACAGAAACTGTACTCTTTTTTTATAATGAGAAAAGTGTTTTATAACTAATTAGATTTGTTTGGGGAACTTTTGTATATACACGTATATGTTATAAGCATTTTTGTATTTGCGTGTTTCGTGCAATACGCGCAACTAACACTAACATAAACACATTGAAATATATTTAATTAAAACTTCTTGATTAAACAGCGTGTGTTTTATAATTTTGCAAAGCGCATTAGTAATTATGTTCTCAAGTATACACATTCGCATTAACTTATGCGTTTCGCAGCGCCAGCCTCCATTATATAATATACACGTAGGTATATGTTGTATATTTTGCGTTTTTGATGCAATTCAATAAACACATTTTAGGCACTTTTATTAAATCTTCTATTTAAAATTTATATTATATGCATAAGTATATGTTAAATAAATACTAATTTTCTCTTTTTTTTGTAGGGAAAACCGAAATTTTGATGATGAGTATCACCAATGGCGCCACGGTCTCTTCAACAGTGTAGCCGGAATTGGCGGACTTAATTTTCCCTTCCACCGACAGGCTGTGGTACCAGCCAGCCGACGTACTGACTCGGACGAGGAGACTGCAGAAGATAGCAATCGAGAGCCACTTGATATAGACACAATCAGCGGTCCTATCGGAAGTCCGGATGATACGCACATCGAGATTGAATCGAATGATCGACCCAGTAGTCTATTCCCCGTAGACTTTGAGCAATCGTTCAATCCGTTCTTTACAAAACCGTTCCATGCCGGATTCGGTGGAGGATTCGGTGGTAGCTTTGGCGGTGGTTTCGGTGGACTTTTTGGGGGTTTCGATGCACCGCGCTTGGAACCATGGTGGAAAAGGTTGGTATTTTCTTAATAAACAATATTGTGTATATTAAGTGTGCTAAGGCCAATAAAGCGTGAACAATCATCCATCGCATTAAGATAGCGCATTGTCTTTTCCGAGCGCATCAATGACAGGTGCTCGAATATATCGATGTGAATATTATGTACAGTTGCTCAAGCTGAACTATAGTTTTCTTTATAAACAACATCGACTTAACCGTCCGTTTAAACGTAATCACTTTGACCTTCCATTTGACTTTGATCTTATCCTATTCTATATTATGTTCTGTTTAGTATATATGGAAAATTGAAATATAGTCGCTTCTCGAGAGTGCGCTTGAAATAATAGCCAATTAATTGAGATCAATCTATTATGTCTTATGTTCGTGAGAATTTTACAAATATTCTTTTATTATACAATAATTGTTTGTATGCAAGTTATCACATATATAGAAAATAATGTTGGTATGGAGTTCATGGCCACACAGATAAGATATGAGTAAATATTATTAGTTACGGTCAAAACTATAAAACGTATAGGAACTAGGGATTTATAATAATTTAGAAAACCAAATTTTAAATGATTACTTACTATGTTACATAAGGAATTACTTTGGATCGGTCCATTTACTCCATCCATCGTACCGTTCAGATTAAGTTTATCTTTATCTAAAAGTATGCCGGTTTAATGTGTGTGCAGACTTTCTCAATTTCGATTATTGCAGAAAATCAAGATTACACAGTTTTCAAGGTTCTCCTAATTAAAAAAAGGTTATTTAGTATACAGGGTGTTTCAGTCATAGTTACCGTTTGAAAATTCGAGGATGTGTGTCGAGGCCAACTCGTCCAGGATGTAACTTATTCGTTTTTTTTATTAATCGGTTAGCCCGGCCTACTATATTTGGAACTCGGTTATACTTCTGCACTTTATTTAGAGAATTTAATAAGCTAGGATTCATGACTATCAGATATTATAAAAAAACATAATTTACCTGCTTCGGCGAGCTGACATTTTTTAACTTTAACGTTTAAATCAGTCCATTGTGGCTATGCGCATTTTATTAATACAGATTATTTAATCTTTTTCGGTCTGTATCTTAGTTAGTTTAGCTTAGTTGACAACTTAAGTGAATTTTAAAGACCATTTAGAGAACACCATACATCCGACAATTTTCACATGGTTGCCGGACTATATTAAATGTTAGAAGATTAGTTACGATATTAAAAAGCTGATTATAATATTAACCGGTTAAGGGCCAATAATGTTCAACATTGGAATATTAGGGTGAAAATTGCCGTGTGTTAAACCACACGCTGGGACCCTTTTTTCAGTACAAACTTTTTTGTTTGTAAATTATATTTTGCAAGGGTTTCCAATACTTACGAACACAAATCTAAATTTAAGAAGTTTCAAACTTTTATTTGAATTCATTTATTTTCACGTTGCACTTTATTCATACAAAGACAAACAATACAGCGACAGCGATTTTAAGGTTTTGATTGGGCGTGCATACCAAGTGGAAGATTACTCATATGGTAAACATATACTGCAGCAGCAACTAGGTAATGTAATTGCCTGGCATTTACTGCGGCGCTATCCAAAACACTGAACCCAGTATCGTGTAAATCGACGACTACCATGTGTCGATTGTGGCTATTGAATACGTCTGGCTGCGGAACACCATTTTTTTCTGCTTCTCTCTGCTATAACATTGCACATTTTCCATAGGCTCAACGGTATCGTAATAGGTTGTGATGGTGACCTCGGAAATGTCCATTCAACGGACTACCAAAATGTCATTTTCTTATCGTATATATAATTTGACTCATATTTCTTAAACGCAACATCCCCTTTAATGTACTTGCCTGTTTTCAATGTGGCTCCAGCAATAAGATTAGAGCGAACGGTCCCGGATGCACAGAAACCACGCTCTTTCCACAAACAAAGCACTTTATCAAATATTTATCATATAGTATTGCAATATTCCGTTGTGTAGCATAACGATTGGTTTCCTTCAATAACATCAAAAAACAGTTGAAACCGTTTTAATGGATTCTTTTTACCTGTAAATAAACAAAATTAGACATAAACAATTAAAAAAAAACAAACCTACCGACAACTTCATTCAACGGGCTTAAATCACAAAACATTTGTTGATATGTCGTCATCATCGATCAAGGCGTTATCGAATTCACCAACTACTTTCAAATTAGATTGAACATTCTCATATCCATCTGAAAACTAAGTGTACAGTTCGAGTGTACATTTTAGCACAGTGGCGGAACCTCTTAGGTAGGTCAACGGCAGCGTGCATAATCCACTTAGTGTGGACTACCGATAAAAAGCCGAAACATTTTATTAACGAATCGAAAAATGGTGCCCTATGTCCCGAATAACGACGTAACCATTAGGTTTTTTGTTTTTTTTCGATGAAACGACATAGAGTATAACAACATGCGTTTATTCTTGATTATAATGACGTAAAGTTATTGATTCTTGATTATAACGATATCATAGAATCGTTGATTCTTGATTATAACGACATAGAGTCGTTGATTCTTTATTATAACGACTAAAAGCTATTTTACTATTAATAACCATTATGAGGTTTTAAGGTGAGATTTCCGATGATGTCTTCTAAAAAAGACATAGAGTCACTCGTTGATTCTTGATTATAAAGACATAGAATCGTTGATTCTTGTTTATAACGACATAGATTCGTTGATTATTGATTATAATGACATGGAGTCGTTGATTCTTTATCATATATTATATTATACTATCAATAACCATTATGTAGTTTTCAGGTGAGAAGTTCCAATGGTGAAAGAATCGTTGATTATAAAAAAAACTGTAGTTGATTCTTGATAATATCGATATGGAGTAGTTGACTCTTGATTAATTGACATAAATTCGTTGATTCTTGATTATAACCACATGATGACATAGGGTCGTTGCTGCTTGATTAACGACATAGAGTCGATGTTGAAGGAGCTTATTGTTACATATACGCCAATACATTTATCATGTTTTGCGAATTTTCCAAAAATCTATCTGCATTAAAATGTAAATGAATTGATGTCAGACTTATTGTTGCGACTAGGGAATGCAATACAGGAACTAAACAATTACCGGTATTTTTGTTTAGCTTTATACCCGCTTTTACCGGTAATTTTTTAATTATAATTATAAGAAACAATTTTATAAATTTTCTCTATTTTTTGTGCTGACTAGGTATTTACAACTTGTTGGTGGAATCGTTAGAAGAAGCGGATATCATGTTCTTATCGCGAATATAAAAAAAACTAAGCGATCCATTTTCTTTTGATGAGTTGCTTTTTCTTCGAGGTGGTGCCAGTTCTCAGTTGATTTTTAGTGTAGTTTATATTAGCTCTGGTGACACTGAAAATCGTTGTTTCTTATAGTATTTAGTAATTAACGAATAACGTCAGGATTCACAAATGGGACACGCGTATACTTCATGTGGTTGCATCATTTTCTTCATGTTGTTTTAGCGAAAATCAAGTGAAGGTTGACAAGTTCAACCTGAGTCAAAACAACAAGCAAATCAATTTATTTCAGATGCGCTCCAGATGCGTAGGATCAGAAGTTCCCAAAAATAGTTCGCTGGAAGAAGATTTATTAATATAATATTTATAAATATACAAAATATTTTATAAAAGTTCAACTTTACAAAAAGTTGTCTAAAATTTTTCATCTTCTAAGAATAGTGATAACATTACAGTATTTCTCTTCGACAGCTATTCAAATATTTTTCTTAAAACTTTTGAAATCTAATTAAATTTGAGATTCACAGTTTGTTATTGTTTTCAATTAAAACAAATAAAGTATAACCTATGACTCAGTCCATAGAAATTAGCAGCACTCTCAGCATCGCGTATTTGAGCGCGTCGTCAACTTTCTTCGTTTGCTTGCTATTTTCTTACTGGCATACTCGCACACACATACAGAAATTCGTTTGAAATTAATGCTGTGTTCATTTAAATAACAAAATGACCCGATTTCAAGAATAAAACACGCGCTATACGAGTTGCACCTTTCTTTTGCGACCAAAGTCATCGCACTCGCCATCTTCCACACTGATAAGAGAAAGATTCGTTGAATAAACATAAATCTTAATTATACTTAAATTCAAAGTCAATGGTTAAAAATATGTGTTAATAAGATAATAACGTCTTTGCACATGTTTAATTTTGAAAACGTTGAGGAAGAAATGAGATTATGCTAATTCGCCTTCGCATGTATACAAGTACACAACATACATATATTTATTATATATAAATACAATTATACAATTTTTGTGCTGTGACTTGAGAGTTCAGAATGCGTGGTGTTTACTCAATTCATTTACTCACCCATGTGTAAGTTGTGTTTAAATTATATAGTATGTACATAAACAATGTACGATGAGTGTGACCGACTTTGGGAACTCGCAAGCGAAACGATGTATTTTCTTAAAACTCATAAAAGGTTAGTAGATGTGTGTATACACAAAATAAGAATATTCCAACAACAATCACATTTGTTTTTTGCAAACACGCGCCAAACCAATTATTACCATAAATGTAAGGCACAAACACACTCACATTTCTAATGTATATTTAGTACAAACGACAATTTTCTATTGTGAAAATTAAAATTATACGATGACAATGCAATTTTGTGAGAGTGCTAGCACGTAAAAAGCGGTGAAAACTATTATTTAGTAAACATTACGCGTGCCTTTAATCAATTATTTATGCTTGTTATAAAGATAATGGTTAAATTAAGGCGCACATATTTCTTTGTGTTGTACGAGTATATAGATTATTTTTGTCCCTTATATTTTATAGACGTTTGAAAGATAATATACATTATTATATTATAATCAAAAAACACTAAGCTGTACTAGTTTTGAGTCTGTGAAATTATATTTATGGCTCGTTGACATTTATATTTTAATTACATATCGATTAATGCAGTAAAACTCCGCTGAACCTCCTTAATTTATTTTGTTTAAATTTGGATTACATTTTGACCCCTTACTCCATAATTCAATAAGTGCCTATCGATTTAGGTCAGGACTAGTCGAGAGACTAGAATTAAACTGATGCGAGGAACTTCAGAAACTATCTTCACATACCGTCGTATTGATCGCCTGATCAGAGTTCCTGGTTACTATGGAATTCCAGGGAATGAACGCGTCGACATTGTAACAGGCCCGATAAATCTCGGTTGTCAGTTCAATCTTTGGAAGACCGAAGTGTAGCACGTAGCACCATAACATTTAAATAATTATTTTCATATTGATGTTAATAATAATAACCTTATTTATGAAGCATAATAAATATATAAGGAAGATGTTTGTAAGCGATTTTGCATATAACTTGCGTCCAAATTGGAAAAAAGTAAACATAAAAAACGCATCATCTGAGTAGGCCTTTAGTAGCAATTTATCAGTTTTTCAAGTTTTTTTTTTAGTTTACACAATGAATTAGTAAGCTTGTACCAATTGTTCTCATGTTAGAGACTTTCAGTATAAAAACTTTTTTTTTTTAAATACAATTTAATCAGATTTTCCAAGAATTGATTTTTTTTCATTTTTTATTTTTTGGTGCTTACTTAAAGTAACATAAAAAATCCTCCATTTTGTAAGTAAAATTAAAAAAATTAACTAAACCTTATCGTCGGAGGGTTTGATTTCTTGCAAATTGCATATTCTGGAAGTGGAGTGTAATTATATTTAAAGTTTTCCACTTCTGTTGTGGCAAGAGCTTTTTGATAAGAATACTACGAAATCTCGTCGCTCGGGTACTTATCGTGTTGAGGGTTCTCGTCTGAACACTGTTTGTTGTACGTTTCCCAGATGGCATTTTTCATTTTCTCTACCGAATCACAGTTATACCTTATTGCTGCTCCGAAGTATCTTCTCAAATTATCTATGACTTTTCCGGTGAGTTTTCTTTTTTTTATTTCGTGGTTTTTGACATGCATATTTTCCTTTTTTTACAACTTTATCTTCAACAGTGTTTTTGGCTGAATTGCACTTTATGGAGCGCAGCCGAAGGCATCACATTTTCTCACTGATAATTTTCTAGTATTGCGTTCTTGGGGCTATAACCCCTATCACCCTTTTAGGGGTTTTTCTAAGTTTGTATTATTAAAAATGAAAACTTACCATCAAAACAAGCTTAGTTGCATTTGATAATTTCTTCTCGAGCCTCAGTCTTATAGAAAAATTGTTCAAAATAAATATCTTTGCATGTGGAACTGTTCGTGGTACTTCCAAGAGACTGCCGCGTTTCATGCGGATAGACCCGAAGGCTGAACGAAAGATGTCCCGAGGTGAACTTGATGTAAAAGGTGGCATGTCACAACAAAGAAATTAATAAATATTTTTTGAGCAAACAATATTTTATTTATATGGAAGATACGCAAGTAAGAGGCTTCTGTATCTTTTTTATTTAATACAAAAATAAACTATAAAAAACCGAACCCTGGGATGAAAAAAAATTATAAAAGGCAATAATTCTTAGAATCCTCCCGTCCCGTGAGTTCAATTTCCAAGGGTAAATAATTCGCCTTAGAAGGTGTTAAAAAGGTAGTACATGAGCATTGGACGCAATTCCACAAAATGAGAATCACTCTTAAGTCTCAGTAACTGTAATGAATTCGAAGGAATATATTTCAAATAATGAATCCAAAAAAATGTCTTTTTTTAATTACGTTTTAAACTATAAGTTTTGCGTTGAATTTAACGACCCGCTGTTTTCTGTGTTCTATGTTAAAATTTGTGCATTTGTATTGTATTTGTATATTTGTTATTAGTCAACCAAATGTCATGACCCATAATAGAGACAGGTTCACATAATTCACGAACACATAATTGACACCAGAGGTTGCTGAAATATGGCTACAATTAACAATTATTCGACGCTGTTTTTATTTTATACCTAATTTTCTAATTCAAAAATAATGACTATTCATTTTTGCATATTTACTATTATCATAATTATGTCATTGACCTCATATATTCATTTTTCGCAGTACGCTATTAAAAAAACAGTTTTTTTTTTCTTTTTTCAACTTGTTTATTTACATCTAAAATAAAAAGTAAACACAGAGCACGTCTTAAATTTGATAGAGAATGCAGTTTAGAATACAAATAAATAGATTTATACATTTGTATATAAATATGGCAAATTTGATTAGAGACTGCGCGTTAAATACTAATTTAAACACAATAGATGAAATATATAAATAAATATATATACATGTTTTTTTTTAAATTGGTACCTATGTATAGTTAATACAAATACATACACCTACTTTAACTTAAGTGTACCTAACAAGTGTATGCTATGTATATACTGTCCAACTATGTATAATTGTATAAATGTACTGTATATAAGTAATCGAGTTTTTGTTTGTTATTTTGCTATACGGGATTTTTAGCAAAACTGTTTTTTTTGCATTGTATGGCGCTTCTTATTTTTCATTTATATAGCTTATCGCATTGTACATTTTGCATGCTCAACGTTGTTAATTACATTGACCCAAGAACCTCGCAACTGTACAGTTATATACACAGTCTTTCTGATTTATATATTATACTACATATTTTACAGCATATGCATTATGTACGTATACTGTATATGTTTTTTTGTCTTAAGAGCACTTCTTTTGAAATGATTCAGTCACGCTTAACTGTTAAATTTTGAATGCGTTTTTTTATTGAAACCATAGCCAGAGCTGCGGTGTGCGACAAAGGCGCCAGTCTCAAATAATGACAACAAGTAAAGTCAGAGTCGCCAGTACTAATTAAATTTGGCTGTATGTACTTATATCATATCATGCGCGAACATCAAATAACAAGACTTGAGTAATATATATTTATATAACAACAAAACATAGACTTGTACATGGAAATGAACGTTTGATAAATCTGATTTAATAATTATGAAATAAACTAGTTGGCGCAGCTGTCTCTAATGTTTGCTCGTCGCAAGTGCTGTCTGTGTCCTTATCTTGTTAAACATTAAGTCACGCCACCAAAAACAATAAAAAATATCCTGTCTGCATTAAATCTTCTCTTTTCCAAGTATGGCCAGAATATGTTAATTATGTGTTTTCGTTAAAAGTTTTGATTTTTTTTGTATAAGAGCTTATCGCTATTTTTGGATGATTTATTTTGCAATTTAGTATTTATAAGGCTTCCTTTAAACATAAAAAAAATTGGTAGAGGTAAAAAACTCATCACCATAAGGAGACTCATACAAAATGGCATAGAAGGTTTTATTGACTGTGACTACTAGGATGAGAACTAAGATAAGAAATGCACGATGGTCCAATGCTACAAGAATTTTACGTATAACTCTTGCCAACCCTCGCCGCCATTCCCCGCGCAGAAATTATAGTCATCTTATTTCTGGAGCATTAATTCCCCACAAAACATGCCTTAAAGTCTCATATGCTTCCCCTGACGGCGATAAGTAGCGCAAAAGCAATCAACCACTAAATGGAATTTGTGAAGATATTTTTGCAACGCTTTCCGCACAGTGATGAAATTATCGTCGGTGCCAGACACTTAAAAAATAGTTTAAAAAAACTATTTTGAAATCAAATATATTTATAAATGTTCAAAACTATTTTAAATAGTTTAGAATCGAATAGTTTATTTGACAAATATTTTATCTTGAGAATTGAATAGTTTATTTTACAAATATGCTCTTCTGATGATATTTTATCTGTCTATCTTGAAGAGAAACTATTCATTTTTAAGGAATCGTTTCTGAATAGATTCAATTCTAATAATTAAATATTTTCTATTTTATTTTGATTGTGTCTGGTCGGTGCTCGGCACCGTGAATTCTGGGTTTCGGACGAGTCCTGGCGTGTTTTTATAGAGCGTAGGCTCAAAGTTAGCTTGTTAGGCGCTAGGCTCATTCGCCAAAAACAAGAAATATCCAATGCTATAGCCATCCTGGCTAGATTCGCTGTGAATAATGTAGTGATACAGCGATGTTTTCTCTCGCCACTGCTATTTATCGCTAGATGATGTAAGTACGTATGTACGTCCCCTTTCAGAACCTTGAATACTCTGACGATGCTTACTTTTTGGCACATCGTCACGAAGATGTCGAATGAAATGCGGCTCAACACAAGCGAACGAACCCGTTGTTGATCAATTCTGCTATATCAACAAAGCCCTTTCTGCCTTTGCCATTTCGAATCCACCGTCAAATCAGTTCTATTATACGGTTGCATGACGTGGAAAGTGACTCCTGCTCTGGCCGGGAAACTACAAACTTCTGTCAGCCATTGCTAGAGACAAATATTGTGCAGAACATATGGCCCGAGGTAGTCTCCAACATTGAATTGTCTCAACGCAGCGTGGTTCGAACAACATTGCAACTCAAGCTCTGCTTTTAAACCCTTAGCAAGGAAGTCGTAGCGGAGGTAGACCGAAAAAGACGTGGAGACGCACAGTCGCAAATATTCCATATACATTTTTATTTCTGTAATTGAATATATGTCAAATTTCTTGACTGAATGGGAAATTTCTCAATTTTTTTAAAAATAATTTAATTAATTTAGAATTTAAATTAAAATCTATTATAACTCAGATTTTATAATATTTGAGAAAATAGTTTTAATTGGTGATTTATTTAAAATTAGTTGAAGATGATGCTGCTTGGGGCTGGGCACCTACTCCCTAGACCCTGCCACAGACGATTTTTTTTTCGTGTTTTCAACTCTCTTATCCCTGCCACGGACGGTTGCCACAGGACTTCAAACATTCTTCTTATTTCTCTTATGTTTTCTTTCAGTTAAATTAACCACTAATCAATTTGGATTATTTTCAATGTGCATAAATGCTCCATATGGAGTAGAACGACAGCGTTGGTCCAGTTCCGTAGTCCTTTGTCCCAAAAAAGAATTAAATGAACTATTATCGTTGGTAGTTCTTTTACACGCAAAATTCTTTTATAAATAAATATTACTAAAAAGAAGAAATATAATAAATAAAAAAATATAAATATTTAAAGACATTTTTTTAGGTTCAGTGTAATTAAAGAAAACGCTGTAGGTATAGAATATGTTATATACTCGTACATACCATAAATACTTTATTAAGCATTTACAATTAAAATGTACCTGAAAATCGTTTTAAATAAGATGTTCCGCAATAATTGAACAATGTTAATACGAGTAAGTAAGGTATACACGTAATTAGCATAAAGACCGCGCCGCGCCAGCTCGGCGAGACTCTGCATAATGGTATTTACTTATATAGTATAGGTGAGTGGACTCACTGCGACATTATCTCAATTATTCGTATATTAAAACATTTACAATGTTTTAGTTTCACTGCGTCATTTGCACTCTCTCATGTAGTCCGAGTTAGAGGTTTTCGTACACAATAGAAATAGCTTTTAAATTGAGGAAATTGCTAAATGAGGGTTCTTAACATACTATTACTGGCGACACTTTAGCCGCGCCATTTCAAATTGCATTTATATATGTACCTAACAAACGAATGAGATTATAACCACTAAAATTGTATATGATAATTTGAATGCTGTCGCGCCATTAAACTTATTTATATCATTATTATAATTTCGTTTTATTTTTTGCAGAGAGAATGTATGTACTGAACGCGAGGAGGATGTAGGAGAGTCTGAGTCGTCTGAGGGTTTCCCCTTTGGAGTACATATCAACTCTTGTGTCGAGCGATCAAACAAACATGTCTGCACAACCATGTAAGTTAAAATATATCTACGTTATATTCCATATTTATTATTGTTTATTGTTTAGTGTAAACGACCATGGAAACAAGAAGACTTTCTCGGTAACGCATCAGTGTTGTCATGGATTCCGTCGATCATCAGATGCCGATATTCATACACCATGTGAAAAGTTTGATCTTAGTTCCGTTATGGAAACAGCTGAGAAACTCGGTGCTAAGGAATTCATTAACAGTGCTCGCAAGAATGGACTCGAGAAAATCTTTGCCGAAAATGTTACGGTTTTCCTGCCCAACGATGCTGCATTCACAGAATTCTCTGAACAGATGTTCGAGTCTGTAAGTTCTATATATTATAAGATAATTATCATAGGTCTAACAAAAACAATTTATTTTTCAGAATCTAGTAAGTATGAACATCCGTATGCAACGATCAATTCCGGAGGAGTCATCCTTTACAACTAAGGATTTAGCTCTCAACCATATCGTCAATGACTGGATTGATATCGAAGATATTGAAAATGAACAAATTCTTGTCTCCGAGTACGAGAACTCTACAATTCGCATGAATGTGTTTCCACCGCAACCACATAGTTTCGAGTATGGCTTCCGGTACACAGCCAACTGCGTGCCAATAATTAAAACCAACCAAATCGCCCAAAACGGAATTGTGCATGTGATTGAGCGCGTTATGACACCTGTCAAGGATAACCTTATGGAGTTGATTCGTCAGCGCAGCGACATGGCTGTTTTACGGACTGTACTCGAGAAGACAAACCTAGCCGAATTGTTGGAGAAAGAAACCAAGCATTTCACATTGTTTGCACCCACCGACAGTGCATTCGAGAAGCTAAGTCCACAGTTGCGTCGAATTATCAAGAATGGCAGCGGATGTGCGATGAGTAAGTTTTGTTTATAATATTTCAAAGTTCCAAATTTGGAGAATAATTAATTCCAAACACGCTTCAAAATAAGCTAAAGATTTTTTTGAGCTAACTTCATTAGCATTCAACCCACGCAAATTTCTGCACACGAATAAAATAATATCTTCTCACACAGACGTTTTAAAGAACCACATCATGGAGATGACCTTCTGTTCTGCGGCGGTCGTTTCGAATGCTAGCACCAATGCTTTTAATTCGCTAGGACTTATGGTCAAATTGGAACGTAAACAGGAGGAGAAGGCAGCTGAAAGTGATAACGAGATCGCCGATCTAACTGGTGATGTCGCAGAGAATATACTTATAAATGGTGTGTCCAAGATTACGGAAACCGACATCATGGCAACAAATGGTGTTTTGCACGTCGTAGACACGGTTCTAGAGACCGAGTCTGGAATGCCGTTTTCTTCGATTTTGGAGAGTCGCAATTTGACTGTTCTCAAGGCGCTTATCGAAGCTGGTAATTTCGAAGATGAACTGGATTCTCTGTCGAACGTAACATTTTTTGCACCAACTGATAAGGCGTTTGAGGGTACACGCTGGAAGCAAGCACTCACCGATGATCCGGATAGCCTGAAAAATAACGAGGAGTTAAATGCTTTCCTGAAGTATCACATCGCAAAGCCACTGACGAAGACCCGTGATCTTGAGGAATCAATGATCGATTCTGAAGCTGGAGAGCCACTGAGAGTAAACCTGTACTCAACTGTAATTATTTTTTTCATTTTATTTGTTTGAGTATTTCTTAATTTTATTTTTTAGCAATCGGTTTTCACCAATGTGATGAATCGAGCTACTGTAAACTGTGCCCGCCTTGTACACTTTGACGACGAGAGCTGTGGATCAGTTATGCATCAGGTCGATCGAGTATTGGAAGCTCCTAAAGAGGTAAAAATAAATAATGTATATCATTAGAATGCAAAACCAATACTTCTTCTTGCAGAATCTCTTGGAAGCGTTGGAAAACAACAAAAACTACAATATGTTCATGCATATGATACGCGAGGCTAACTTGACACATTTGCTAGAAAATTCCAATAACAGTTACACCGTACTTGTTCCCAGCGATACCGTCTTTGAGGAACTTCGTGAAATGTACGACAACCTACTAAAAAATCCCCATCAACTGGAGCAATTTGTAAAGCTGCACATCTTGGATGGTATGCCAGAATTCTATATAAAGTTAACATAAACTAGATCTCATTTTTATTATTACTTCACAGACGTTCTGTGCTGTGCCGGTATCGTACATTCCGAGTGGCCGTTTGTTCGATTAGTCAAGACCCTTAATGATTTCGACTTGCGCATCGCACGTGATCGCAGGCCCAAGATCCAGAATGCTGGCATCACGAAGTGTGATATCGTGGCCAAGAACGGCATCATTCTTGAAGTGAACGACGTGATCAATGTGCACAAGAGGAAGGTCGAGCCATTGCCACTCTCAGGATTCCTTAACTTGTAATCGTACACCAATGGATATATGATTTTATTTATTTTCTTTATTACTCCATATTGTGTCCTAATTCCAAAATAATGTATAATATTTGGACACAATTAATTGTATAAGCATACAATGGAAAATGATGTTATATTTTTGGTAGCTATGCTTAAAAATGATGTTAAAGTGACATTGATAAAAATACATTGATTTATTTGAATAAATAATGTAGTTTAGAATTTCTTCTTTTTATTATTTTAAACTTAAAGGTCTGGCTCAGAGATATTAAAATATTGGAGGTAATTTTATTCATATGTGTATTTAATTTAATTTTTATTTATTTGTATCTTACAAAGGTAAAAAACCTTAATTCATAATATTACATACATATATTTTGTAATATAACTTGTAAGAAATTACATTGAGATTTACTTTAAACAAATGAATCCAAATTAGAACAGAGCATATTATAAACTAAAATACAAAATGAAATAATAGATAATTAATTTAAAATAACATTGTAATTACAAAGTAATTGAAACTTAGCTGATTGAATTGCAATACGATTCTTACACTCTTTTAATTGGAACAGTCTATAATCAACATTCCTTCAGTGACTTCTCCGCTCTCGAGAATGTATTGGCAAATTTGTCTCATACATTTAATGATATTATATTAGCTGGAGATTTTAACACACACATGTGCAATACTAATAATCTTTCGATGTTTCTAACCCAACTTTTTACTTCATTTGCTCTTACTTATTGTTAATTCTGTGCCTACCCATTTTTCGCCAAGCTTCTCTATAGCAACCTGCCTAGATCTATTTGTAGTAAGTAACCCAACAAATGTTATTGCATGTGGGGGTACATGGCATATTTTAACATGACCTCTTATTTCTTTCTTTTTCTGCTCCAATTACCATTACCACCATGATATGATATATTCTATAGAAACTATTCACGTATTGATCTAGACAAACTCAGATTATGATACTACTACTAATACCTGTCCATGGTTTAATATGGCACATGGTATTTGGTGAAGATGTAGATTCAGAGCGTACTGTGAAACTTTGTACACACTTAAGCTGCCAAGCGAATGGAGGATCATGCAAAAGCAAACAACTATTTACCTAAGCTCGACTCACGGCTGTCCAATCAACTCTGGCAAAACGATTGCTCCTGTCAACTTTGATGTGAAACCATTAACGAACGAGCATCATTCGCATTTAAATTATGTACCTCAAGATCAGGATAACTTTAATTTCCAAAATGTATTTCCCGATGAAGTACTCAAGTCATTCACTGCAATTTATCCTCCCGATTAAATGCCATATATTTGCATACTGACGACTTATGTTTTTCCGAATTCGTGGAAACGAGCTAAAGTCATCCCACTACCAAAAGTTGCAAACGTTAAGACACTTAATGTTCTTCGACCTATTAGTATCTTGCCTGCTATTTAGAAGTGCATATCCGATAAACAGTTCGGTTTCAGACCATTCCATACTACTAAAAATTAGTAATGATGTTGTGAGCTAAATCAGAAACATCTTAGTGTGTTGTTATTTCTTGACTTTACTAAGGCATTTGACTGTGTAAACCACGATAATTTGTGCTTTAAATTGAGAAATTATTTTATTATTATTTTTTGATCTTCGATCTTATTTGGTTGATAGATTTCAAATGGTCTATATCGATAATGTGTTTTCTGCATATGCTGAGTTATCTTGTGGTGTTCCCCAGGGTTCAATACTTGGTCCACTTCAATGTTTGTGAACATGGTGATTGTCATATGTTTGCTGACGTGCAATTAAGATTTAGTGGACCTTTAAAAAGAGGTCCCGACATAATTAATATTGCAAACATATAACTGGATAGGATTGAAAGATGGTCGGAAAACAACGGACGCCGTTTGAACCCTCTTAAATCGCTAACCATATATATTTCTAAAACTGTGATAAACCATTCCAATTGGCCAATAATTAAATTAGGAGACATTCAAATTCTGCCTTTAAATAAAATTAAAAACTTTGGTGTTATATTTAATAAATCTTTTACTTGGACTGATCAAGTGAATTCTATTTGCGGTAAGGTTTACGGAGGTTTGAGACGCCTGTGGAAACTGTCAAATATTGTTCCTCAATATCTGCGCCTCGGACTTGTTAAGGCTCTACCATATTTTACTTATGGTGATATTGTGTTTATCTAATTGAGTTATGTCAACAAGCGAAAACTAACAGTTGCATTTAATTTTTGCCTTAGATTTATTTTTAAATTAAGAAGATAATTTAATTTTTGGATGTTGTTCACTTCTAAATTTCTACGATTACCGAGCATGCTTGGCATGTATAAAATGATTACACCTAAAAAACCTAACTACCTACTCTGCTCGAACTTTAAATATAACTACCTTTGGAAGATCGTCTTCATCTATGGACTATGCATTTTTAATCCATTTCATTGTAGAATTCATTACCAATACTAACAAATAGAATAGGAAATCTTACCAAATTTTAAAAAGCCTGCCTTCGTTATTTCTGTAGTCTTGATCACTGAAGATGTTTTTCCTGTATATCCTTGATATTTGTGCTGTGCTTATGATTATTACTCACTCTGTACTATTTTAAACTAAGTCTTATTTAATTTGGGTTGCATGCTTATTTACATATTAACTATATATTATTATACTACCTATCTTGAGTGATCGATCTTTTGTTTGGGATGAGTAAGTTCGAATTCACGTGACCCTACTTTTAATAGTATTTAAATAGGCTATAACAATTGTTCTTACTCTTTTATGTATATTATTGTTTTTTGATTTTAGATATTTATTGATTTTATATCTATCTACCAATATGCATTATATATTCATTAGTATTGTTATGCATATTTAAATCAATGAAATGAAAAAAAATACTCCTAATTGGAGAAAATTTTTTGCACAAGCTTTTTTCAAATTCACGTTTGAAGACACATTTCATGTAGGAGTTTGAATTACATTCCAAGTTTTTATAACAATAACAAAATATGATAAAGTAGGTGGAGTGTCGTGGGATAATTAGATCACAAGTTTGAAGATCTAATAAATATGAAGGTTTCCTCGTCCAAGAAGATTTCGGATAAATTTACATTGATGTTTCTTGTAAAAATCACGGCGTGAACATCCAAGTATCGATTTTTTATAATTTCCGAAATTTGCGCAGGTTTAAAACAAATCGTGTTTAAGGCTCTTTGAGGGATTTGTACAGCAGCAGAGCTCAGATCACCAAAAAGAACGCAACAGTATGTAAAATGGGGAACGTTCATCGGGTAACAATAATTGTCTTAATCCAATAAAAACCTTAGATGCAACAGAGGAGACTTGAGCCATCCAGTTTGGTTTGACGTTTAGAAAAACAACAAGGATTTTTACAGAGTCACTTAATTCGAGTGCTCTATCATTAAGAAAATTGAGGGTAGACTGGAAGTATTAGTTTGGGATCTTGATGGTGTGAAAAGGATACACATTTAATATTAAATCATTATCATCACACCACTTTGAGACGTTGTTAAGTTCAATATTAATTAACGCTATTTTATCATCTAATTCAAGTTTAGTACATAAATAATAAATCTGCCCAGTTCAAGGACTGATACAAAGTGAAAGTGAACTGGACCAAGAACCGATCCTTGTGGGTCGCCTTGATTTAGGATTAATTCCAAGATTCTTTAGATTACGCCAAAGAGTTTTAGTTGGTAACTCTGTACATAATTTAGGTGAGAAATATTCTATTCTAACTCTTCGTAATGGTGACGAGCACAGACCAGATAATGACGTCAGAGACTTGCTGATAAAAATAAAAATGCACAGACAAGGTTGTCTCATCAATGATGTCGTTGATAAGCAGATGGCCATTGGTGTTGAACAGGGTTAAAATGTATTGAAAATCGCAGCAATAAACTGCGACTTACTCAATTGATTCCAAGTTTAATTTTTGTATGAGACCAACTGTCATATAAATCGGTTCGGTTCAGAATCGTTGGAAAGGATGACAAAGGTAGTAAGCTGACAGAAAATTCTCTATATAGAGCTTGGCAAAAAAATATCTACCCGTGCATGGTTCTAGACTATCTTTGTGACATTTTTTATAATAGTTTCGGTAAGATCTTACCTTTCGCAAAAATGTCTTGTCTAACCAATTTTTTCGAATCAATAGTCTAATAACTGGATCAACCTCTGTCAGGTCGACCTGAAGAAAGACCAATACCTTTGTTCATTTTAAGTGGCGTTTGAGAAAAAAAGCAACAACAATTCTATAATTCTCCCTATATTTTTATATTCTCCCTATATTTTTATATTCTCCCTGGTCATAACCATTTTTAACTCTTTTAAAGGGCTTTAAAGTTATTATAAAACTTTTTAATTTGAACGAAGAAAATAAAAAATATATGGATAAATACAGTTTTTTTAAACTGCAACAAGAGAATTATCCCCTTACTCTCAAAAAGAGGAAGAGGTGGTTATTTGACTTATTGGGGTTGAATGTTTTTTTTCAAAAAAATAACAACAATAAAAAAAAGAGTTTTCCCAATTTTTTTAATGGTACCACCACACCACCACAATTATACATAAGGCATCGTGACAGTTAGTTGTGAAACAACAATATTGGAGTAAATTTCTTGCACATAAAAATCTTTTTTAATAATGTACATACATTATTAAAAAAAACCCTTGGCAATGGCGGTTAGAGGGATTACGACCAACTTTAATGTTTAAAAGTTTTTTCTCGTTTTTAACTAATCTTGATATTTTTTATTATTTCAACATAAAGTACATGTAAACTTAAGAGGGTAGGTCCTGTAATGAATCCCAAATAAAGCTCTTTGGCCACACATTAAAATAATTAATAACAAACGGTTTTGTACTTCAACGATATATATTTCAAAAGGGTGTACACATTTTTCTTAGTCAAAATCTAATGAAATGCCGGAAGTCTAGTAAATTTTCCAAAACCAAAGCGGGAATTATTGGTTAATTATATAATGGTTTACATGGACGAAGGACTTTGGTGGATTTTTTTTCACAAAATGGCAAATATTGAAACTCAAGACCAAAATTAGACGGCATGTAATGGGTCCAAAAACATTTCTGTCCATGTCAAATTTTTCATATAATGCTTACGAATAATGTTATGGAATGGATTGTAAAAAAGCTAGTTATCATTACAATATATTTAAAACACAACACAATGCCATAATGTGTACCAGAAATGTATTGGATGGATTGTTAAATAGTTTTATTTTATTGTGGGATATTTTATAGTGGCAATTTTATAAAGTCATAAAGTTTTTGGATACTTTTTGATGTGTAAATATCTTTGCTCCCGGTATGGGCTAGTTGGAACGTGACCGTGACCGTCATCGGTCTAGTTAAAACGTTGACCGTCAGGTGACAGTTACTCGACGCGCGAACAGCGCTGTCGATGTTACTCGATTTCGATTTCAATTATTTGTATTAAACATTGAATAAATTTTGTCGTGGCTTGGCTTTTAAAATGGCTTTGATACATCCCTACTTTATCAAAAGCCGTGACCAAAACCACAAACCTATATAACGAGATGTTTGCTCATCAATTCCAGTGAGTGCAGCATCGCTCACACAAATTTTTTTTTTATTGAAGATTTTGTACTAATAATATTTCAAAAAATTATTATGTTATGGGAGTATTATCACCCAACATTTCAATCACATTTTCGGCTATTAAAAAACAAATAATCGTCAAAACTAAAAATCCTTCGTGCAAGTTCAGGATATTTATATACGAGTATACGAGGGTGGTTCGATAAGTACTTAGCCTTAGCGGGCGTGTCCGGGGATTTTAGAAAAATGAAAAAAAAACAATATTGCTCGGTGATTCGGTTCTTGTTTTTATTATGACATTAACACCAATAAAATAAAAAAAAATACATTATTTATTGGTTAAGTACTCGTATCGGGCGGCGAGGCTAAGTACTTATTATTAATATATATATATATATATATAATAAATGAGAACAATGTCCAGATGATCGGTAAAGAACAATTCACATGGAATTTCAAAAAATATCTTGGAACTTACAGTTAATCGTCTTTTTCAGTGCCATATATTACCCCTAACTTCGCTTTCGATAGCTGCAGCAGCATTGAATTTGAGCTGTCGTCAAGCGCATTCTCAACTCGCGTAGCATTTTCTTTCTTCGCAAATGTTTGTGCGTGTGGTCCCAACTTAATTCCCATAGCATCAAAAATGCATAACAATCCTCGTGTATCTTCATAATAATGGAGTTAAAAATAACTTGTACTTAGCACGGTGGCGGAAGAACTTCTCCAGGAGGTCAACGGCAGCGTACATGGTCCTAGTTAGCGTTGACTACCGATAAAAGCCGTTTGTTTGAAAGCGGAAAGGTAGCAGCCCTACCTCTAAACTAGGCAGCAATAGGCTAATAACCTGTTCTGCCAAATATTTCTATATAATATTTCCGAATCATCAACTACTCGGAAGCGGACTGGAACAACTACGACGACCCTTGGCTACAAACACCGGGCACGTGTTGGATTTTGGAACGACTATGTTTTCGGATGGGTGACGCGAACAAGTCATGAACGAGATGAGACGGTACAAGCTGCAATGCCGCAGGCAGGATAGTATTGGGCAATGGACATTGCGTCTCCTATCCCAGTAACATCCGCTGAGGAGTAACGAC